>CM076574.1:404452925-404649294 GCA_034641835.2 Pinus albicaulis
AAATTTTATATAACAAAAGATAAATATTTCACCAATAAATTCCCACCAAAAATATCCAGTATATTTAATAAAATTATTTCAAGATATAAAATTGAAGAAAAACATAATATAATAAAAGAATTACATTCAAATTTCAAAATAACAAATAAAAAGAATTAAAATCAAATATAAGCTCCTCACTTTTATTCCGTGAATCATCACAACCAAAACTTATACTTTTATCTATATAAAACAATTATATTCCCATAATAATATTAAAACACAACTACTCAAACTTTAACAATCATTTGCAAAATTACAAATGGTCAAACTTAGTACATCTTAAAAAAAAAAAAAACATTATAAAATTACAAATTAGCAAAAGGCCAAATTATAAAAAAACATTTTTAGATTTTTCATTTTAAAATAAATAATGAAGCGAGCTCTAGATTTGAACCAACTTGAAAAAAACATATTCATATTTTCATTTTAAAATAAATCAAGAACTAACTCTTATATTTTTAAACAATTTAAGTTTGTCAAATTCCTACCTGACTTACCAAAAATAAAGTGATATAAATGACAATTACACTGATACACTTCAGAGAATCCGAATATAAACTCCCAAATAGCAAATATTCCCAAATGGAAAATATTCATATATTAATAATGCACATGGTTTGATGGGCAGGTGTGCTGAGTCAAGAGGCACCAAAAATTTTACAACTTAAAACTTTCATTACCAATAAAAGTGTGATACACACTAGGAGAAAATCTGGTTTATCATTCTTTGTTTAAGAAATACTTCCTCACCTTATACACCAATAGAAGTGTGATACAAGCACTCGAGAAAATTTGGTTTCACCTTACACTCTATCCAAATGCTTTAAGACTAGTCTTTTAACAATAGCAAATTTCCAAAATTCATTTAAGACTGGTCTTTTAACAATAGAAAATTTCCAAAATTCATTTCAATCATAAAATCTAGTTAACACAGTTCAAAATCAATTAATTTGCTAATACAAGCTCAGATTTCCTATTATTTACCATACACATGACATCGTTTGCTGGACTCATATGTATTTTTAAACTGATTTCACTACACCTTTTCAAATGGATTTACCTACACTTCAGTGTTGCTCAACCAGTATTGATTTATAGCTACGGTAATAATAACTTCGACTTTCGAACAATTCGTTCCAAGGGTAAATCGTGACCCTCCTTTGCCTCCTTTGCTTAATCCAACGATGCGAATTAGTTTTAGTTGTATCAGCTTCTTATTTGACTTGACTGTGGAATTGCCACTTTGCTGAAAGCGGAACTAGAGTTCCAGAGATTGAAACAATCTCGATCCATCACCAAAAATAGCATTAAGGTAAGATCGATCAACTATATACCTGAAAGCCCCATCTCTAAGTCAATTTGGCCTGGGTTCAAATCCCATTAAATAACACAACAATATGAAGAAATTCATAAAACCTACCTGGTTATAATCCAACTCTTCTTCATTAGAATCCAACCGGAAATGGTGCTCGAAAATGGTGCCCACAATTCAACTCTTCTTCATTGGAATCCGATGCGGAAATGGTGCCCACGAGCTTATCGCAAAAATACAAGAGCAACCGCCTGAAATATTCCCAGGGATAAGCATCCATGGTATACGAATCGGAAACCAGTGTTTGGATATCCTTCATTGAAGCCTCATTCAATGACATTAATTCACTGTAGTCTGTGCTCTTTCTGCTCTCCAATGTTCTGATCGGTGGTGGGAAAGGTTTCGTCGAAGAGACTTCTTTCGTCCAGAGACAGGCCAGGCTGATTGCTGCCCTGATTCCCTTCTACGAGGTAGAAGCCGAAGTGGATTGGGGATAGAGTATTCGATAAGCCTTTCCATTCTTTTCCCTCCTCTTCCACCATCAACAACCATCCGTCATTTCATTTCAATTTTAAAAATTTATCGCCCAACATCTTGAGTTTGAAATCCTGTGGTGGATAGTTTGCTTTAACTACGGGATAGGCATCGAACGGAAAATGACGGGTTATGTATGCACATACACACTCATGGAGCCATAAGCTTTACCTTTTGTCATCTCGGAGTTGTACCATCAGAGTCTTAGCATGCATTAAATTTCGTATAGCTTACGAAATATTGGTTGCCGCATCGGATGCCCATCCTCTGACAACGTAGTCATAAGGATGCGATGATCCCCAGGCACTTGGCGAAGGGAGTCTCAGTTGACGGGTAGCATAGGTTTTCTGACGGGCAGAGTTTTCGGGCTAAAACGCGGGCTCCGTAGACTGGATATGCTCCAATACCTTGTCATTTAAACTGTGAAGGAATGGGTAATGACAGCCCTCACGACAATCCTCATTAACGTTGGAATAGAAGCTCTCCATGTCGGCCTATGGACAGTAGTAAATCCGGCCTACTAAGCAGATTGTAGGGTCGGCCTAAAAGAGGAAAAATGCACTATATATCAAAGGACCTGTGGCTCATTTGATCATCAAGTTTTTGCGGATTGATCTGAAGTAGAAGTGCGAATATACATGAGATATTCAGACTGTTCTAAAGGAAGAAATTCATATGATTTACAGTGATAATAAGAAAGGGTGAAGAACTAAGTTTTTCAAAGTCTATAGTTCGAATTTGATGCGAAGTTTGTGGCTCAGGATTTCGGTAAGTCTGTGACCTATCTCTAGATTATAGTGCAAGAAAGGAAGGAAGGTAAATCTGTGATTTACCTTCCTGATCTACAATGCGTAAAGAAGTAGTATGTCTCAAGTGAAGAAACTTCAGGTTCATGCGAAGTAAAAGGTCTCGAGTGAGCTTGTTTAATATTTAATATAAATAAGTATGTGAAAAGGCATTACTATGAAAAGTACAAAGATGTTCTAGAGCAACAAGAAATATCTTTGTTTAGGGTTCTAAAGAAAAAGAAGAATAAGAAGAGAATAAGTGTTTGAATAAAGGAGAAAGATAGACCTAGAGATCGAGCTCTCTAGTGTTGGTGCAGGACAATGCAGGTTGGTGCAGAAAAGAAGGATCAGCTTTGAAGGGCAAGAAAGAAGCAGTGACAAGGTCTTGGAGGCATACATAGGTCTATGGTTTGAGTCTTGGTCATGGTACTTGTCATTTGAAAGTCTATAGGAATATTTCTTGTGGGTTTTACTCTCCAAGAGGGAGAGGTTTTTCCCTGGCTCGAAGAACCTAAATTTGTGTCTCTTGTGTTTTGGTAATTGACTTGATGAAAGACTAAATAAGCTAAGAAGAGAAGAAATAAGTAAAAAAAGTAAGCTCAAAAGTAATTATCAAGGAAAGAATTTGAATTAATCACCACCCCTCTAAATTATCAACATGGTTTCAGAGCTAAGGTGCTAAAGGAAGGGCTACTTAGTAAAGAGGCACTCAAGGAAGCAAGAATCAAAGTCAAGGTAAAGAGTTTGCATTGAAAAGTCAAATAATTTTACTAGAAATATTCTCAAATCATTTCAAAAAGACCTTCCATCCCATTCAAAGGATTCACTCTTCAAGGAAATAATCTTTTCCATCAAAGATTTATATTCAAGACATTGCTAGAAGATACATCATCTTTTGGAAACATCCTTTGTCATCAAGGATTCAAGATCACCTACATTGGAGAATTTAATCTAAGAAGAAGTTCCTGACGTCATCTTCATCATCATCAAGGACATTGTTGGAAGTAGAAAATCACTTTACTCAAGTAAGTATCTATGACCTTATCTAAATCTATCAATATGATAATGAACTATTGTATAGAGAGAAACAAATTGGTTGGGTCATCAAACTTTAATGCATGGAAGAAAAGGACAAATTTGAATCTAATTGAAAATGAATTTAAGGGCATCATCGAAGGAACTAAAATTCAACCTCCAAAATAATACATTCTATCATATATAAAATACATATAGGGAGACATAAGAGCCTGAAGGATTCTTATAGAATCCATAAAAGACTCTATTATTCTCTATGTATCAAAGCTAGAATCCTAAAAATAAATATATGATAAATTGGTGGAACTGCTCTCAAAAGGTTATGCAAAGGAATTAATACCCATGAGGAAAAAACTTAACAAATTGATAATGTCAAGAAAGGAAGGAATAATTCCATAACTGATGGAGATTTTCACAGTACGAGATCAACTACAGAAATTGGGAGAAGTAATGTCAGATGGAGAAATTATCACTATGGTACAAAATGATTTACGGAAAGAATGGAGAGGGTTCACTTCAAGAAGATATGGGAGAGAAGAAGCCATGCCAAGGTCTAGGTAAGATAGAATAATAAATATTGAAATTAGGATCAAGTGTAGGGAATCAAGCCTTTGCAACCATGTCCAAGAAGAAAGGAAGATTCAGTAAATTTGGTCCTGAGAATAAGAGAAGAAATATGGACAAAGCACGATGCTTTGGATGTAATGATTTTGGGCATTATAAACAAGATTTTCCTAAATTTATAAAGGATAAGAGGAAAAGGGAAGAAGGCCATGTCATAGATAAAAGGGGAGAAATTGATGCAAAGAAATATAAGAAAGAAGAAAGTGAAAGATCTCTATGATCATCTTTCTCCTCAAGGGATTTCTGTTGGTTGTAAAATAATGGGAAGCAATGTATATTAATAGCATCACGATAGAAGCATGGAAGGAGCACTTGGTGAAGCAACTCCTGGAAACCTCACTGATAAACAACATTGATGGAAGGCAATAATCAAGATCAAGGGTCACCATTCAGTGATACATATGGAAACATGTGCTGACATGTTTGTAATGGAGTTATCTATGGTTTCTCTTGTTAGAAAGAAAGAAAAAGGTTTCATTGAGAATTATATGTTACGAAATTCTGGGATTAGGATATTATGACATATTGTTGAAGTAGGTCAAGGGAATGAAGTTCTTCATTCTAGTAAAATTGCTATAGGATGAATCAAAGGTAAAAGGTACGAGGTACATATATTTATATGCTAACAATGGACGCTGTGAAGTCATGTCATATGGTTGCAGGTAATAGACTTCTATCTTTAGAAGTATGATTTATGAAGGAGGATCTATTACGGTGCACAAGTTACCACTAATAGACAAAATTAAATATGTCCTCATATGGAATATGAGGTAGTTGTATACAAACAAGGAACTGGATCCTAGAAGTTCTATGCGTAAAAATAATTGAAGAGATCATGAAGTGCAACCATGTAAAGAGGCAGTTATCATCCGGAAGCCAAGAAGATGTGACTAGGAGATATCCTGGGAAGATATGTGAACTCTGATAGAAGTATGGTAAACAAGAATGCTCTTGACAAGACATATCTTTAGGAGATGTGTCAATCTGAATGAAGGATGTCGATGCCTATAGGAAGATTTCATGGTGAAATATCATCACCGAGGTAACTTTTGATTTAAAAGTTCTTATGTATATGCTTATTTGGATAAGTTTATGTAGGGTAGAAATCATGTGGAAGGATGTAAGATCCCTGGAGATGATTCAAAGGAAAGCAACATGGCATAAAGGTGGACCAGATAAGGAAGTATGATGAATCACTTTATGATACTTGACATGAATCATGGAGGAAAGTGATGAATGATCTATGCCCTATGAAGCCAAAATTTGAAGATTCCTCAATATCGAAATTCATGACATCGAGGGAAGGGATTATTCATGAGCAGTAAGGTGTCTCACCATTGCTGCTGCATGTCCCTGGTTGAGAGCGAGCCTAGTGGTAAGTTTCTTGCTTGGAATAAAATTGAAGTATGTCCTTCTTGAGTTAAGAGGGAGTGACATATGTGATTCTCTAATACATGTGTCATGCACTAGACCAGGACTAACAACCGTAAGTCTTAGTGAAGGCCATGTGAAGAGAATGGATAGACACACCATTCTGGTCTTCACCTGGAACACAGAATGGAGGATTGGATAATCATATGGCATTAGATGCTATTTGTGAATGTTATAGGGCATTCAAGGTAAGAGTAGTCAGGGACCGATATTCTTTGAGGGTTGGCTACCCAAGAGAAGAATAGTCCAAGAAGGTCATACTCTGGGAACACCTAGGTGGCGTATGTACCTTGGAGAGATAATGACTACGGTGTCTATAAGTCATGTGTCTCTCCAACATTGTATCCCATCAAATCGTTGATAGATGGGGTTGTTAGTCAAGGCTTTGCACTAGGAAAATGCTGGTTGATATGATGCTATACAGATGCGATTACCAATCCGATTCTTCTTATGATATTATTCAGTTTGAAAGTGACCATGTACTTGTATGAATACCTCCCTAGTTAAAAGGGAGCGTTGAAAAGTTTAAATAGGATCGATCTTCATATTGACTATGTAATTATGTATTTATATAAAGAAGACAAAGATAATAAAATTTATTTTTTCTATGCTTGCTTCATGGGTTTCATGAGCAAGGTTTTATTATAGGTCAATAGACTTCTTCTTGATGTCTATTAGGATTTGTCTTTTGGTTATATATGTATTCTAGAGTCATGTATATGAAGTGTCTAGTCAAAAGGATATGCTCCAAGACCTTATCATTTAAACTGTGAAGGAATGGCTCATGATAGACCTCATGACAACCCTCATTAACGCTATAATAGAAGCTCTCCATGTCGGCCTATGGATAGTGGTAAAGTTGGCCTACAAAGCAGATTGTAGGGTCAGCCTAAAACATGAACAATGCACTATATATCAAAGGACCTGCGGCTCATTTGATCATTGAGTTTTTTTCAGATTGATCTAAAGCAGAAGTGCAGATATACTTGAGATCTTCAGACTGTTCTAAAGGAAGAAATTCAGATGATTTATAGTGATAATAAGCAAGGGTGAAGAACTAAGTTTTGCAAAGTATATAGTCCAAATTTGATGTGAAGTTTGTGGCTCAATATTTCGGTAAGTCTGTGACCTATCTCCAGATTACAGTGAGAGAAAGGAAGGAAGGTAAATCTATGATTTACCTTCCTAATTTGCAGTGCATAAAGAAGAAGTAGTATATCTCAAGTGAAGATGCTTCAGGGTCATCTGAAGTAAAAGGTCTCTAGTGACCTTGTCTAATATTTAATATAAAGAAGTCCATGAAAAGGAATTACTATGCAAAGTAAAAAGACGTTCTAGAGCAGAAAAAAATATCTTTGTTTATGGTTCTAAATAAAAATAAGAATAAGCAGAGAAGAAGTGTTTGAATAACTGAGAAATATAGACCTAGAGACCGAGCTCCCTAGTGTTGGTGTAGGACAGTGCAGGTTGGTGCAAAAAAGAAGGATCAACTTTGAAGGGCAAGAAAGAAGAAGTGACAAGGTCTCGGAGGCATACATAGGTCAAGGGCTCGATTCTTGGTCATGGTACTTATCATTTGAAAGCCTATAAGAATAGTTTCTTGTGGGTTTTCCTCTCCAGGAGGGAGAGGTTTTTCCCTAGCTTGAAGAGCCTAGATTTGTGTCTCTTGTGTTTTGGTAATTGACTTGATGAAAGACTAAATAAGCTAAGAAGATAAGACATAAGTAGAACAAGTAATCTCACATGTAATTATCAAGGAAAGAATTTGAATTAATCACCGCCCCTCCAAATTCTCAACACATTTCCCTATGTCAAGGTTTTCAACATCCCCAACATTATGAATATTGTTGATAGAGCTTATTCCCAATGAGATAATGTTACACGTCATTTTTTCACCATGACATTTGACTGTTCATATGGGTCTATCACCATCCATATCATGTTCCCTTAGAGGTAAAAAACACTAATGTTCTTGAATAAAGTCTTGGAATTGGAGAACATCTCTGTAATATCCTTAAAAGTCTCCCTGCGCGGTTTTTCTAGCCTTTCCTTGTGCATGCGCTGATGTTCAGTCCATAAACTGCGGCGAATCCCACAATTTTTTCCACTATAACCTACGCACCCCCATGAAAATCAAATAAAATAAAAAAGTAAATTATAGAAGCCTAGTTGGTCGAATATTATCCCAACTGAAAGCTTCTAGAGTCACGATCAATTCGAGCATTTTCCCTCCACTCATGGAGCTTATCCCTTGGTCCATGTAGCTCAAATCCCTTCATGAGAAAAATCCATACCCCTCTTCATGGAACTGAAACTACCTCCATTTCCCTATAAATTTAGCTCAAGTTTCAGGTTGAAGGGTAGATACCAATGTGATTAGAGACTAATCTGTATAGTTTCTAAGCCGAAGAGAGTTCATAAGAGTGCATACTTTCTACACTAGTGAGGAGTTGTTGGCATAAGGAAGATCACACCTTTGTGTCCATAAATCCATGCTGATATTCAGAGAGGAAGGATTATCAAACTTAAGGAGAATGATTGTTTAGGACCCCTGGAGAAATCTGTACAACATCAAGGCATCAGGTTGTAAGATTAATCTTTCTATTCAAGATAATACATATGGATCTCTTTTTCTCATTGCTTTGTTTCTATGTTTATTGGAATAATATCAATACTTAGACTCCTTGATCACTAAGTTGGATTAGTATTTTTTGATTATTATATGTTTCAGATACTTTGATTATTTGTCTTGTCTTTGATTGTAGGTTCTGCTCATTGGAGAACTACTTTGGAGTGACGGGACAAACGGCTACATCAAACGTTTGGATTTCAAGGTAGGGGAATGTCTTGTCTACTTTACTATTATAATAATCTTGGAATGAAATTAATCTAGAGGAAAATGTTTTCAAATGGATATTTGTTTCTAGTTACTCGCTGGAGTACTAGGGAGATTGCTCTTGTCCACAAGAGGGATTAATGCACGTATCAAATTGGTGACCATAATGGGGAACTAGAGCTTAATTTTCTTTGTTTGTATTCAGTTTGAAATTTTAGTTTTTTGATTTTGACTTCTCTAAGTCTGGTTGGGTAGATAAATTTTAGGAATCCCTGAAAAATAAAGCTTGTTATTTATTTTTTCCGAATTTTTCCTTGCATGCGATGTTTTCAGCAGAAAACAGTGCGGCAACTTGCACAAATTTTAGTTTAATACAGTGCACATGCACACTGTATTCCACTGTAAGCTGCACACCCCCTGGAAATTTTTGAAAAAAAAAATTTCTCTTTTTTAGAGCCAGATAACCTTATTCTTTAAGTTTGCCCTGATCCATCTTAGTTGTTAGATACTGTGTGAGAACTTATTTTCAACAAAATTTTGAGTTTTGTGTGATTTATCATCTTGTTTTCATTTTATAAGTGAGAGTTTGCCCTGGTTTATTGCTGCTATGTGTGAAAGATACTTTCATTTGCCTTAGCTTACTGGTTTTATGATTGTCTTTTTGAGCCATCAGGATTGTTGCAAACCTTACTTTTATGAATAATTTTTTCCCTATTCATTTGCAAACCCGGAAGAGCTTCTAGCTTACTGAAGCTTGATTTAACACCAAAGCACTCTTGGATGATTTTATTTCTGCTGAGATAAGTGGAAATTTTCTTAGTCTGATCACAAATAAGAGAAATCATCCTCAAACATTCTAGATAGACTTCAGAATTAGAATTTTGTTTTGATTTTCAAATTTATGCTTTTAGAGTTTTTTAGAGATTGTTTTCTTTTGGAAATTGATTGTTTTTTGAATTGTAGTTTTTGATTTGATAGTTCAAGGAATTTAATTTCAAAAGAGGAATTGATCATTCTTGCAAATTTAGTTCTTCATGAAATCGTCTTCTTTTCAAAAAGAATTTTGTTTATGAATGAAAGAGTTTGTGTTTTGGAAAATTGATAAATCTCTCAAATTTCACTTAAATAATATTCATTGAAAAGAAAGAGTTGCACTTCTCATATAGATGCATTTAGAGTATTTTGAGTCGGGTCACAAACATCATCAAAGTTTCAACTCCATACCCTTAGAGTTAAATAACAGCCGGATTAATACAACACCTAAATAAAATCAATCTAGACATTTTACATTTTCTAGGGCTCATTCCACCAACATAGCTTAGGCTGGTGTTTTGGAATAGGTCGTAATAAAAATTCCAAAAAAGTTTTAACAAACAAGTAGAATCTTGTGGTAGGAAAATCCAATTGTTGCATTTGTACTATGGGAAGCTCTTCTTAAAAGAGTCAAGCACGAGATCATGTTGGACCGAGTGAGGTAATCGTACCTATCTCATTGGAAAAGATAGAAGATGTGCACATAATACAAACAGTAAACCTCAGATTAACCATTGTCGAGGAGCCTGGGGTCACTTTTCGGAAAACCTCATATTTACCATATCGTGGAGCCTTCAAGGGGATTGAGCTTGATACTCTGCCCTTGTGTGTATATTAGATCATAGACTGTTCCCTCAGGTGAATTTGTCTCCGTTGGTGACCTTAGTGGCCATAATCTTTAGGATTTTTCCCAAGGTGACGGTGGAGGGAAGGTCCCACTATACTTGGAGCAGACGTTAGCTAGAATCACTTGGACTTTACGAAGGGTAATCTTCACTTCGAGATGGCACAAGTGGAGGGACTTGCACCAGACTGTTTCTTTAAGCAGGTTGTCGGGGTAACTGTTCCAACCGCCAAGTTTTTCACATTAAACTTCTACGATGTTGGATTTCATCACCAAGTAGTGTTTTTAGTGTGGAAACATACTCTGTGTGTGGTTTGTCTCTTAGATTTTGTAGGTGTGTGTTCAAATCACTTGTTTTATTAACGGCCTTAGGTTTATTTTGTTGAAACATTTTTTGATTTCATGTGTTAAACATTAACCGTGGCTGAATTACTGAGACACTTTGGTAGAATGCAGGGGAAACCCCCTGAGTATACACCAAGTCAATTAGAAAAGCTTAAATCTGAAAGAGGTCAACAATTAGGAACTGGATCTACTGAACAAGAGGAAACATCAGTAATAATACATCCCGATTACGAAGTAAATCAACCTCAGATAGTAGGAAGAAATCAAGAACAACCAGAAATTTCAGAGTTAATTACAGTTGAGTCTACAACCGGTGAATTCTCAGATAATCAACTTAATAATCCTGGAATATCTGAACCTGAAACTGAATATATTTCATCTGAGTCAACTTCGAAGTTCATAGCTCGAACCCCTGGTCATTCTCATTCACCTCGAGTGAAGCTTTTCATTACTAAGAACCTTCCTCCTGGCCTGATTATTATAGAAGAGATTACTGACACGGAAGAAGAGATCGCAATTCCTTCGTGTCAAGAATCTTTAGATATAAGGTATAGTGAACCGATTTACCCTTACAATCCTTTTAAATCGGACCCTTGGTATATTCAGTTTACCAACTTTCTACATAATACTGGTCTCAATTATTCACCACGCCATATTCCTTTTTACTCCATACCCAGAGGTAGTTACATGTCTTCATCAAACATGTCAGGTGAGTCATCCATGTTTTCTTCATTGCCATAAATTTTTTTGTATGGTGGTCCATCAGTTCCTATTGGATACCAGTCGCTCTCTGGTACTTTCTCAGGAGCATCTCCTTCTTCTGAAAAAATTACACAATCAACTGGTCTTAATGAATCTAATACCAAAAATTTGATAATGGAACAAGTCTATATGATGTCTGGAGACATTCCTTCACCTGACTAGTTAGCAATTTATCGCTTGGGGGGAAATATACTCCTCAAGGACAACCTCTTCAAGGGAAGTACCCTATGCTAGGGCCACAACCGCTTCAAGGGCAGCACCCTATGCTAGGGCCACAACCTCTTCAAGGGCAGTACCCTATTCCAAGGCCACAACCTATTCAAGGACATCAACCTCCTCTGGGGCAAAATTTTTATCAAGAGCAACAATCCTTTCAAGGAGGTCAACCATTTATTGGAAATTATCTGACAAATTATCAAACTTACGTTCCAATACCTCAAATCGGTTATGGTCAACTTTATGCACCACAACCTTTAATGGGAGCTCCTTGTCCCGAAGTTAACATAGTGTGGGACCCGTCGTTGAACCAACAGAATTTGCAACCTACTATACAAGTACCTTATAATCAACCTAGTCACCCAATTGGTCAATTTGGTTATACTCAAGTCCAACAACTTGCTCAAGCTACACTTCAAATTGCACCTCAAGTATCTGTACTTATTAGTCAACAAGCTAGCTTGAGTACCCCGAGAACTCCTATCCAATCTGCTGAGAAAACTTCTGTTCAACAACCAAGTACACCTATCCCTGGAGTTTCCCAAGTCCCTATTGCTACAACCCTTAAAACAATGACACATTAGGGGAATTTTTAGGTCTAAAATGGATCTCCTAAGGAAAATGTACAATCAAAATTCACTTTTGAGAACCAATAACATTTTAGGGGATATCATCTCCAATGGTTGAGGTGGCATAACTTGAGTTAAAGGTACTTACTTGTCATGTTCTCATTGGTGGATGCAAATTCATGGTTAACCATGGTAGTATTCTAAGTACTTTTAAAGTCATAAAGTAAAGTAATAATAATAAATGTCATTTCACACTTTTTGAATAAAATATTATTATTGTCATTTCATATTTTTTGAAATAAACAATGAATTTATTACATAATCTTGATCTCTTTACACACTTTTCAATGAATACTAATATTTTATATTTTCATATATATATATATATATATATATATATATATATATATATATTTTTGACAGAAACGGTTATGGAGTATTAATATTCATCTTGGCCTGAATGCCGGAAATCTGATTACATTGAGGATGTCTAAATCCTGATGCATCTCACTGCTAATATTGAGAATGCAGCCGAAGCTTGCAAACTTCTTCCATGATAGAAAATCTAAAAATTCGATTTCAGAGATTTTCCCCAACTTAAAGATACAAACAAATTTATTTAAGAGCCAACAGTAAAACATGACAACGAACAGCTTATGGGATAGGTTCCCAAGATTCTTCTTCGTCTTTCATCTTGACCCCGACAGAGAGGAGGGTAGCTTTATTGGCTTCAATGTCCGCCTGTTTATTATGATTTCTGAGCACATGGTAGTAATTCAACTTCTGAAAAGCGTTTTCCAAACCCTTAATTCTGGATATCAGCCTTGCTAGTTTGAGATCCGAGGCTGGGGATTTGGAAACCATTGCGTTTATAATGATCTGGGAATCACCTATGACATTAGCTTCACTTATATTTAAATCTTTGAGGAGCTTGAGGCCTTGGTAGAGGGCCAAAGCCTCAGCTTGAACGCTGGACGAGACTCCAAGCCCCTAAGCAAAGGTATGAATTTTTTCCCCAATTGGACTTACAACAACACCTCCTGCACCAGCTTTGCCCGGATTGCCCTTTGCTGCCCCATCAAAAAAGAGAGAGTGCCTTGAGTGTGAATTGAGCCAGTCTTGAAGGTCAGTTTCGGATTTCCTTATTTGCCAGTCTTTGAGAGGAGGGACGTTTCTAACTGCTGATTGAAATTGCAAGTCAAGGGAAGATCCCCAAGCAATGTCCTGTTGGCTAAGATTGGAATCATATTTTATATCAGTCAAGCACTCCTTTAAATGACATTTAATCTTAATTTCTAAGACCTTGTGATTTTGTTTAATGTTTCTGAAGATTCTTCTGTTTCGTTCTAGCCAGATCTGCCAACAAATAACCTTTGGAAGAACAACCCATGCAGATTTAATTATCTGATTTTTAGGAGGGGGGCTAGGATATCTGATTGCCCAATTAGAAAAAATATCAGTAGTGGAACAACGAAGAAAAAAGTTGGGATCCAAATTGTGGATAAAGGAGAACCAGATCTGCTTAGAGAAATTGCATTCGAGGACTAAATGGACAGCTGTCTCTGCATTTTCGTTGCACAACGAGCAGATGGAGGGACCATAGAACCATTTTCTCTGCAGGATGTCATACGTAAGGATCTTGCCGTGGCAGAGAAGCCAAGCAAAGAAGTCGACTTTGGGCCATGAAGGAAAACGCCAGACCCCCTGCCAAGGTGCAGGGTCAGGGGGGGCGTATGGCCTCTCTTTCAGCTTGTCATATCCCATGGAGATAGTGTAACCTTTGGCATTTGGCCCCCAGCCTTTCATATCTCTTTTCCTCATGCGCGTGGGCGCCAAGCCATGAAGGAGGTCCAACAGCGTGGACCATTCGAGGGTCAGATGAGCCGACACCTCGATTCGTTTCCAACCTGCCCAGACAGAGTCGTTCTAAAGAGAAATATCCCACAACGAACACAACCCCTCTCTATCCATCCAACAACACAATGCTCTAATGGAGGCTCTGTCTTCAATTGGGTCCTTATTCATAATTTTATCAGGCCAGATATTGATCTTTTTGCCATTTCCTGGAATCCAATAGGAGTGCGCATTGATTAAGCGAGCAGCTTTAACATACAGTTTGAGAAAAGACGAATAAGGCAAATGGATTACATTGTCTAAACAGGTAGAATAAGGACCTCTGAAATACTTTTTCCAGAGAGCCAATTGGGCCCAGCCAGGCTTGGGCGCAATGATCCTCCAAATAATCTTAGCTGCCATAGCCATGTTTTGTTGACAGAGATTTTTGAAATTCAAACCACCCTCCCACAGAGGCTTGGAGATGATTTCCCAACTGATAAGGGGAATCTTGTTTTCATTCTGTTTGCCTCCCTTCCAAAAAAACCTCCACATGAATTCTTCCATTTTTTTAAATATACTTGCCGGAGTGAGAAGCACAGCAAATTGAAATAGAGGAAGACTGGAGAGCACAGATTTAATAAGGACAGATTTGCCAGTAGTGTTGAGCCAGGAGAAGCCCCAGGCTTGGATCCTAGACTTGAATTTTTCCAGCTGAGGGAGCCAGTATTTGCTTGTAGATTTCTTATGAAAAACAGGAAGGACCAAATATTTGAAGGAGATCCAAGTGGAGGAGGTTGCAAAACCCAAACATCTAGAAATAGCGGAGAGCAATCTGGGCGAGGTGTTCCAGCTGTAGATATGAAATTTGTTCTTATTTACAACGCTGCCAGAGGCTTCACTGAATTCATCCAAAACTGCTTTAAATTTAGAGGCAGAGGAGAGAGAGGTAGCTCCCAAAAACAAAGTGTCGTCCACAAATAGGGCGTGGTTTATATTTTTTACCCCTCTTGCAATACACAGTCCATTGATATCTTAATCTTGCATCTTTTTGTCTATTTTCATATATTTATTTTTAAACTATATAGTCATCTCATTTTATTTAATATTATAATTTCAAATTAATTATAATTTAATATCTATACATATATATTATACCTATGAAATCAAAATAAATAAAAATGCAACCTTATAATTTTAGGATAAATCAAATCTATGAATAATATTATTATAATATTAATAACAATACAAACCTATTAAAATTAAAGAAAAAACTTGTATATTAGTTTTGTATGATGAAAACAATATATTAGTTTTGTATGTTAAAAAAAAATATATTAGGTTCAACATAGTTTGGGGCCAAAAAAAGTCTAAAATTTCGATGTATATAAATCTTATATTATACTTCTAAATATAAATTAAATCTATTTCAATATTTTTTTTCTCTTAATTTTAAATACAACTCAATTCATTTCTTTATCATTATATTAATATTATATATTATTATACATAATATTATGAAAAATAATATAAATGTTATAGAATATATCTTATATTCCCTTTTATATTATATATTATTTCTTCTTATGTTATAAATCAAATCAATTCAATATTTAAAAAAATACATAAAATAATATATTACATTTATTATATTATATTAATTGAATTTTATATAGTATATTAATTACATGTTATTATATAATATAAATAATATAAATTTGAATTAATAGTATATTATACAATTAAGAATTTATGTATTTATATTTATAACTTATTTTATGTTATTTAAGTACAAAGGACAAATGCATTAGTTGTTCAATGATAATGATTTTTTCTTGAAAAGATCATTCCCATTTATAGTCACATCAATACAATTTTTTTATTAATTTAATTTTTGTACAAATTTTCAATTGAATTTAACCATGGTTACATGGATTGTGGTGCAAATAGTAAAATGAAAATTCATAAATATTATTTTATTGGTTTAGCTATTATTTGATTATTTCCTTAGGAGACCCATTTTAGACCTCAAAATTCCCCTAATGTCAACTGTATCACAGGCAATCCCTCAAGTCACTACTTAGCAAACTAGACCTGTGGTTCAGTCTACTGTTCAAACCTCTGTAGGACAACTTGGTACAACTACAATTCCAACAAGCCAACCTTATGGAAGTCAGTTTGTTAAACAACCTTATCAAGGGAAGTTTCAATATGGACCAATAGGACAAAATCTAGTCTACCAAAGTCAACCATACCCTGGTTATACATATCAGATACCAACTCAACCTCAGTTTGGTATGGCTAACCTTGGATACCCTGGAGGTATTCCAATCCCATCTGCACAGGCTATTATAGGTTATCCTGGATATGCTCCCCCGGGTACTGGTATTGTTCCTCAAGGTTATCAATTTTCTCAACAAGATCCTAACTGTCGATTACCATTCATTGCAACTTTAGACTTTCCAGATTTTTCGCGCCTCATGAATGATCCAATTTATTATCTTTCGTTTTGGCCGCCAATGCCAAATAAGTTGCCCAGTGACATACCTAAGTTTGAAGAAAAATCAGGAGAAGACCCCTCAGATCACGTGATGACTTATCATCTTTGGTGCACATCCAACTCTTTAATTGATGATTCCATTCGATTGAGACTTTTTCAAAGAACATTGATAGGCTTAGCTGCGAAGTCGTATATTGAACTACCACATGGCTCTTTCAACAATTTCAATGCGTTAGCAACAACTTTCTTAACTCACTTTCAGTTGCCAGTCTGTTATGACAATGGCACGAAACTCTTAACTTCATTAAAACATAGTACGTCTACATACATTTTAGATCACATACATGAATGGAGACGTAGAAGACGTTTAGTGAAAGCTTTCATTCTGTATAAAATCTTGGAAGAATGGTTCATCAAATCATTACTTCCAAAAATCACTGAAGATGTAACTAGGGGAGGTTCTGTTACAAAATAACAGGTCATTTATCAAGCACAATACTTAGACCTTGTATATACACAGTTTGGTACTTTATATGATAAAATTCCTGACTTTCCATGCCCAGGTCAGATTACTACAACTCCTTATGGTTCTCATTTTGCAGATGGTGTAACTGGTACAGTTAATGCTAACAAGAGTAATAATAAGTCATCCAAACCTACTTCTCCCATTATAACTTTACTAGATTCACCTAAAGGAGATTCTTCCCTTGAAACTTCTATCGAGATTCATGTTATAGATCCATCCACGACTAAAGCTAAGACAGGAAATAAGAAGAAAGGAAAGAATACAAATAAACAAAATACATCTCCTAAAGAGAAAATAGAAAAAAACGAACCAGCTGATGAAAAGCGGAAACCTTGTTATCCTTGTCTTATCTGTGAAGAGGATCAATATACTAAAGAGTGTCCACATTGGTCTGAGATATCCAAATTTGTCAAAGGTTCTCCCACACCTGCTGTCTTGAAGGATCCTTTTCCCACTCAAGATAGTAAAATGACTGGATCTTCTTCTAATTCATCGACAACTATTTTAATGATGTCTCAGGTCATTGTTGCGACACAATCTCAAGACTATGGAACTAAGAATCCTATAGCTGGTAAAGAGACTGAAAGTTATAGTCAAACACCAGCCATGCCTCCTTCAATTTCCGAACCACTTCAAATCGAGAAACCTAATCCTGATCTAGTGATTAAACCACCTGCTAAAGGTGTACTCCGAAAGTCAGCTGTCAATCCACACGCGAAAGCTGCTCAGAATTACAACATTGTTGAGGATTTGGCGATATCCCCTTAAGCAATGTCGGCCTTAGAAGTTCTACAATAATGTCCAACACAAAGGAAATTACTATTATCAGCTATCGGAGCTATTAATGCTCAGGATTTGAACCTAATGGTATTTGATCTCAAAAATTTTGTACCTAGACTCCCTCATCAGATGGATTTTTAGATTCCAGTATTAGTCAAATCAAGACGAGTTTTTCGTACTGTAATTGATGAGGGGGAATATACGTGTATAATGTTGTTAAATTGTTGGAAAACCCTTGGTTTTCCAAGGCTCAACCAATCATCGACTATCCTTAAAGCCTTTGATGGAAGAGGATTTCATCCATACGGAATACACGAGGATCTACCTATAGAAGTAGAAGGAAAAACCGTTAATATAGAGGTGGAATTTGTTGATGCCCCTCTTGATTACAACCTTATTTTGGGTCGTAGTTGGTATTACGCCATGACTGTTGTTGTTTCATCAGTCTTTCGGGTAATCATGTTTCCTCACAAAGGAAATATTGTTAAAATCAATTAGTTGTCATAGTTTTCATCAAACCCTACTTCTACGATAACATCCAGCATGTCGAAAAATCGGTTATCCCATATGAAGATGGTGGTGTAGGATTAATGAAGGATTATTCTCTCATGGGAAATTTCACCATACCCTCACCCAATGTACCGCGAACAATTGCTAATACCAATATGATCTCATCAAGCACAATACCATTTGATGACACATGGACTGTGCCTTCAGAATCAGAATTGGACTCTTTCAACAACGAGATGCCTTTGAGTCCTTTTGAATTGGCATATGTAACAATACAATCGTATTCTGACACTCCATCGACTATTCCTGATCAAATGAATGTGATCAGAGAATAATCATCTTCTCTATCGAGCTCAATCTTGACACCATTTTCGGATCCCTTTCAACATGTATTTGAAACTGATGAAAGTATTAGGGAAATTTTGTCATTGGATGAATTACCATGGGATGATCTACATCATAGATCTTATTTTTTGCCTGATATTGATAAGCTTGAAAATGTTTTTTTTTTCTATTTTCACAATTGATTATGTAAAGAAACCAGAGAATCCCACATCGATCACACATTCAGATTCTGAGACAAATTTGGGAAATATTTCTACAACAGTTCCTATTGACATATCGATTAAGCCTGGAATTATTGAAAACATTCATATAGGTGGTTTTTTTTTGATGCAAGAGATTAACACTTACAAAGCCCTATTTCAAGAATTCCGAGACATTTTTGCCTGGTCTTATGAAGAGATTCCAGGTATCGATCCTAAGATTGTAATTCATGAAATTAAGACATATCCAGATGCTAAGCCTATTGGAAAGAGATTACGTCCAATACATCTGCAGAAAGCTACAAAAATCAAAGATGAAGTTGATAAGCTATTATGAGCATGATTTATTTATCCAATTCCATTGATGGATTGGGTATCTAACATAGTTCCCGTTATGAAGAAACAAGGGACTATAAGAGTATGTGTTGATTATCAGGACATTAACAAGGCATGTCCAAAAGACAACTATCCTACGCCCAATATCAACCAAATATTTGATGATTGTGCCGGAAACGAAATATTCTCATTTATGGATGGTTTTTCTGACTACAATCAAATCAACATACTCCCTGCCGATCAACCAAAAACAACGTTTATATGTTCTTGGGGCACATTTTCATATTGCAAGTTGCCTTTCGGACTAAAAAATGCTGGTGCAACTTTTCAAAGAGCTATTTCTTATGATTTTCATGATATCAAACATATTGTATAACCTTAACTGGTCGACTTACCTGCTCATTCTTTACATAGAGAAGATCATCCTGTACACTTACGCGATATCTTCATGAGATGTAGGCATTACAAAATTCGTTTGAATTCACACAAATGTGTTTTTTATGTACAATCAAGACGATTACTTGGGTTCATCATTTCTAAAGATGGCATTCGTGTCGATCCTTCGAAGGTTTAGGATATCATCAATTTACCTCCTCCTTCCACTCTTCACCAAATCTAGATTTTGCAAGGGAAATCAAACTTTTTACGTAGGTTTATCCCGAACTATGCTGAGTTAACAAAAGGTTTTACCCGGTTGTTGAAACAAAGTGTTCCTTTTATTTGGGATGAGATTACCGATAAATATTTTGATGCACTTAAAAACGTGCTGACCCATGCACCATTATTGCATTTGTCCAATTACCACCAAGATTACTTTTTGTACTTAGCCACCTCTAATTCCCCGATTGGAATGGTTTTGGTTCAGGAGGATGAATCTCACAATGAACATGTGATCTATTACTTAAGTCAGAATCTCAACCCGATGGAAATCAAGTATTCGCATGTGGATAAATTGGCCTTGGAAGTAGTTCAAGCTGTCCAACATTTCCGTTATTACATATTGTTACGCAAAACCACAGTGATATATAATTGTAACCTGATGATGTACATATTGAAAAAACAATTTCTCGGGGAAAAAAACTCCAAATGGATTGTCATATTACAAGATTTTGATTTGGAATTCGAGAAGTATAAGTCAAATAAATCACTAGTGTTTGCCGAGCTTATGTGTGACTTTCCCAATACTGAGTCTGAAATAGTAGCAGAGAATCCTATCGTAGATGAATCTCTGTTTCTCATCAGTACTTTAGATCCTTGGTATGGAGATATCATTATATATCTTCAGACCCAAACCTTTCGCCCAGAGCTTTCACAATCAGATCGAAGGAGAATCCGATACCAGTCCCAACAATACAATATTGTTGGAGACACTCTTTATTGTCATGGTGAAGATCCTATTTTCGACGTTGTATAAATCACAAAGAGGCTAAAACGGTTTTGAATGATTTCCACTCTGGAGTGTGTGGTGGTGATAAGTCTGGGTTTGACACAACCCAAAAGATATTGCGCGCTGGTTATTTTTGGCCGTCTTTATTTAAATATTGTATCATCACGACCCGAAAATTCCACAACTGCCAATTTTTTGATCGAAAGATGCGTGCACCTCCAGCTTCTCTTCACCCAATCATTGCTTTCGATCCTTTTATGAAATGGGGCATTGATTTCATTACATGTAACCCTCACTTAGCTGGGGGGCATGGGTATATTATTCTCGCCGTATATTACTTTACCAAATGGGCCGAGGTGATGCCTACATTCACGACTAATGGAAAAACTGCAGTTATTTTCATATTCAATCATGTGATTGCTCGATTCGGTGTCCCTCAAGATATTATTACGAACCATGGGAGCCATTTTTGAAATATTATGATGACCGAAATTTCTGATAAACTTGGACTACGCCATGATAATTATACTCTGTATTACCCACAGGCTAATGGTCAAGTTGAGGCCGTCAACAGGGTTTTAACCACCATTATTAAACAGATTGTCGAGACTCATAAATAGAATTGGCATACCATGATTTTTTCTGCATTATGGGCATACCGTACCTCTGCAAAAACTGCTACAGGGTTCACCCCTTTTCAACTTGTCTATGGTTTAGAAGTTGTGTTACCCATTGAATGTGAAATACCGTCACTCAAATTAGCCATTGAGTTGTTGCCAGCTACCTCTGAACAGGAGAAACGGTTTCTATACTTATCACAATTAGATGAGACTCAACGCACCGCTGCATTGGTTGCCGAAGCTCAAAAGAAATGTGTGAAAGCTCATTATGATCAACGTGTTAACCCCCACATTCATTCAGAAGGTGACCTAGTTTTAGTATATGATCAAGTTAACGATAAGCTAGGCACTGGTAAATTCGAACCGATGTGGCATGGTCCCTATATTGTCAAGCTTGTGCTTGCAAAATGAGCCTATGAATTAATTGATTATGATGGGGTCTCTTTAGATAAACCCAAAAATGGAATTTATCTTAAGAGATATTATGCTTGAATTTTAGTGTGAAGATCTCTCTTGTACAATAGTTACTTTTTAGAATAATGTGCCTTAGATTAGAAAAGTGTGCCTAGAATAGTTTTTGCTGTTACTACTATTGCTGCTTATCTTGATTACTGTTGATATTGCAGATGTCGACATCCCTTCAAACATACATTGGTTTTGCTGATGGCGCCTGTCGTAGTACAAAGAATATCTCTTCTGCGACTTTGGTTATCTATTCACCCACTGATGAGTTAGTTTCTATTCATGGGATATGACTTGGTCAAACAACGAACAATATTGCAGAATATAGCGCAGTCATTGAGTTATTATCTAATGCCATTAAATTTGGTATTTGATGTTTGATCATTAGGTTGGATTCACAACTCATTGTATTACATTTAAACAAATTTTATGATATTAGAAATCCAGTGTTGCTAAGATTATTTTTTAAGGTTCGTCTCTTAGAACGACAATTTGATTATATCGAATATCAACACATTTCAAGAAATTTAAACACATTGGCTGATGCATTAGCTAATCTAGTTTTAAATAGAAATTTTCAAGATTAAAAAAGTAAATAAAAAAAACATTATGTTGAACAAGATACTCAAAGAACGAAAGTAGTAATATCATTAGGATAGATAAGTTTGTGTCCAAAAATATTGCATCGTCTATGATCATAGGTTCAAACATCTTATGATCTAAAAGATACTAATAAAAAAAAAAAATGTCGATCAACATTGACCATCAACTATCCATGATGATGATCGTGATAATAAACTATATCACGCGCCACCTTGCGCAGAAATATCTCGAATGGACTTGGAACACCTGTCACGTGTATGTGGAACCTGAGAGGGATATCATCGGTTCGTATCTCAGGAATATCAATGGTCAACCTATCAAGGTTGTGTTCCATATCTACCAGGATCTCTGTTGCATTGTTCTGTGGAGGTGATACGGGTTGTGCCTCTCGCCTATCAAAGCGAAGAAGCGTTGTTGGTCATGTCAGACCGACATCTGCATTTAAAATTTTTGTCAGTATTGGACGATAAAAAATAAAATAAAAATTAGACTAAAAAATTCAAAATGATTCACTGACTTGTCTCGTCCCACTGTGCTCATGGAGGCAACGATATCACCTCTATAGTCCATTCCCACATAAGGAAATAATTCAATGGTGAAGACCTGATGCTTGAGCCACATGAAAAAAGCCGGGGTGAACCGAACTACTGAACCACCCTTGCCACCATGGCGAGCCATCAATGCTACCCATCGCAACATCCAAGGTTCCTAAGGAGTCCCAGGATCTACTGGAATCAGTTGAGGAGCAAGAAGTGGAATTCTCTATAGAGAAAATGAGATAAGAATGGCACCATATCTGAAGTTTTTCAACTTCCCATTTTTTTCTCTAGTCAATTGGCCTTTCATATTGGCCAATATTCCTTCACTCCAGTTGAACACTATCCCTCCGAAACACTCAACTGTAGTTTTCATTTGTGATTTAGTAGCCACATGAAGAGCTGCACTCCCGCATAACCTGGTCACTATGAATGCTACAAATTTAAGCTCCAGTCGCAAAATGGTTTTGATGTATATGCGACCATCCTTCAACTCTACATTATTGCTACAATACTGAGCTTTGTAGCCGACAGTGGGAAGACCTCCTTGTCTAGTCCCAAATAAGGAAATGTTTCTCCCTCTTTGAGGTAATCTGGTAAGGAAGTATATGTCTACTTGCTCAATCTCGAGCCGGTGGTCACAAATTATGAAACATTGGTCTTATACATCCCATGCATTCACAAGCCAAGTCATTAGCTCGACTTGTGCATTCATTCCCTGAATAGACCAGAACTTGGACAACCCACAGTTTTTCAAAGCACACATGGTTGCTGGATTATCCATGGCTTCTTTATCTATGAGCTCATGTTCTCATTCCCGCCATTCCAACATGGTCAAAAGGCCTAAAAATCAACAAATTAAACAATTAAAATCAGTTGGAGGAAACATGAAACATTTTTTGTGAAGAAATATTAGTTTTCAAAAAGTTCACGGCGCCTATGCAGGTTTTGTGTGCAGAAAATGCAATCGTACACACGTGATCCATGCAGAACCCAGGGCAGCCCGATGATTTTTCTTTTAAAATATCGTCGGGGTGGGAAGTTATCACATGGAGAACCCGCACACCCCTTAGGGCGGATTTTGAAACATATTTTTCCCCTAAAAAATGAAGCAAAATCTTAAAACATGAAATGAAATGGATTAAAACGTAACTAAGGATGATGTGGATTACCTGGTTCTGACGGTTCGAGAAATGAACGGTCGGTTCTTCTGATATCAGCTCTGGAAGTTTTTTGGCCAAAAGTTCTCTATACACTATTTTGAAAACAAAAGGTGAAAATGACTTATTTTAACTCCTTTTTATAGTTTTTAATGAATAAAATATTATTATTTTATTTATTTTTCACTTTTAAAAGGTCAAATCTAAATATTTTTACTTTTTGAAAGTAGATATTTGTAATATTTTGAGTTTTTGTGCAGGATACAAGTTTTTTGGTGAAAATAATTATTTTGACATCAAGTATAATTTTATCACTTTTTCGGACTCTGCAAAAATACGAAAAAACGAAACCCTAAATTCCTCTTTTAAGCCCTTTTCAGACTCTCGAAATATGAAAATTTCGTCGAGTACTTGACTATTGGAACTCGTTAATGTAAATGAACAATCGTCCATTCAATATAAGTTTACCCCTTTTCTGGAGTGAACTGGACTAATTACGAAAAAGGTATACGTTGAATAATCATGGTTAATAGAGTTATCTCCTATATTATTTTATCCTTTTTTTGGGCCTAAGAGACTAAATTTACAAAAAAGAACAACCATGGAGTTTACTTATGTTTTTCTTTTGACTCCCTAAACCTGAAAAACATCGAGTTATTCCTATACTGGACTCGTTAAAATTTAATAGTAAAGGACCTGTCGATCACAACGGGACTGAACTACTCCTTCTTAGGGTTCGATTTTAATACTAATATGGACTCATCCAAAGGATGAGCTCACACAATAAGAAAATGTTATCCTCCTCAATCTTGAAAAAAATAAAGAGGTACTTGCCAGTAATGGTCGAGGAAAAAGAGATAAAAATAATCTAGTTGTCATCCTTATTTAGAAAGCAACATGCCACTCTTGAACATGACACTTTTTCACACTTGTAATTGGGTTGGGAAATCCTTCGTATAACAGTTAATCGAACCACATTGAAAGTCTTCAGCCGGTTTCTGGGTATTAGCTTTAGGTAAAATTCTGCCAAGCCATCTACAGTGTCGTTATGCGTTCAAGAGAAAGTTCAATAGACCATTCATTGAAAAAATTTGTCTCCATTCACGTTGACCATCCCTGAGTCAGTCCTTGCAAAATATTTCTTCAAAACTTGATCTAATGGTTTCGTGTCGTTGGATTTCTTGCGATGGATCACTTTCTATTGACATCATCTCATCATCTAGAATGTCGGTCTAGAATCCTATCAATACCTTGGGATCTGCATGCCCTAATGGTAGGTTTCTCGCCTTCGAAGATAGGTTGCATCATTGATCTTTGATCGAATGATTGTATGAGTGTTCGACTGCAAATAATTCATTCGCACTTCATAGATTTTACCAGAGTACTTTGAGAGAAATTTTCATTATTGGTGGTTTCTCTCACACTAGTTAACGGTTCACATCATTGATCGATAATCAAGTGGTTTCTACCATGTTCGACTTCGACACAATAAATCGCATGGATATATTCGTACTAGTTCAAGAAACAAAAATCAAGACCCCGGGTCTAGTTTCCACCATCCAGGCTGCGAGGAGTTTTATTGTTCATGATAAAGTAGACTACTTATGACAGATGGCTGCGTCCATACTTTGTCTACTGTTGATATAATATTGAAACCATATTTTTACTATAAAATTTAGTTAGTTTTGATTTGAGTATGTGATTTGAAAGGACTGTATTATTTTTTCTATGCTAAGTGTCTTTTCATTTTATAAACATGTGCATACTTGTCTCAATAGTTTGCTTAAGGATTGGGGATTTTAACCATGAATTGTAGATGATTTTAGTGAATTAAAAGCATGAAATAAGCACAAATAACACTGAACAACAGTGTAAAACAAAGAAATAAGTCACCACATATAATCTACACAATAGGCATGATGAATCAGCTCACCCCTCCTGGGCTACATCCACTGGTCCAACTCCCAATGGCATGTCCATCTTTCATTATGCTCAAATTTTTTCAAATAAATGTAGTTATAGGCCTCTAATGGCTGTTTTCTATGCACCAATGGCTCCAAAATGCTCCAATTAGTCAAGAATGACTCTTCATTCACTCTAAATGGGTGAAAATTGAGTCTCCTACTCATTTTCCCAGTTACACCTACAAAAGCTCCACTAAAAGTGGAGGAATCCACTTAATTGGAGTCAAAATATTGGTTCCTGCCATAAAAAACGCGTTGGATAAAATTCCGCCAGAAATAACAGTTGCATTTAATGGTTAGTGGTTGGGGTGGCCACATACCAACCCCAAACGATGGATTATAAACTGCACTGTCGGCGGAACTCCAGGCAGAAACAATAGTGGGTAAGTTTAAAATGTGAGTTTGGTGGAGGGTTAGCCGTGATCGTTGCAACCACGCGGAGACTTAAAAATTTTAAACATTGCATGTGACAACTCCGAAACTGATGGTGGGTTATTAACATAGACCGACAGTTAAGTTTGTTGTAGTGTCATGTGAACAATACACGGGGACTGTTAGCGGGTTGGGACCGCCGACGATCCCCAAACACCACACACCATCACATTAATCTTTAACATTAACCCAATGCCTATACAAGTTAAGATCTTCATGTGGCTCGCGTGGTTAGATGGGCACGTGCTCTACCGGTGGTCCAGATTTCGACTGCTACGTCCTCCACAATAATTTTACATAGAGGTTCAAGGGCCATGTGGCGGCCTTAGGGCTAGCCACATGGCACCTTCTAATTGGCCCAAAAACATAAACATAAAACCATCTAACCAATCAAATGGTGCCACTTGTCAACTAGTGGTTGGATCTGACGGAGGAATATTCCTCATAATAGTCCTTTTGATAACTGTGCAATCCAACTTGCTGACTGGGCATCCCAGTCAACCCTGTCACAAATTTTACCTGTTTGGGATTTCGATCAGAATGCGATATCTCCCTCATATGACATCCGTTTTTCGAACCGTTCACGGCACCAGAATTAGGCATATGAGATCTACACAACCATACTAGTTTCAACCCAATCCTGTAACTTTCAATTTTGAGAAATAATTATGAACTCCTGATCACTCCTCCCCATTGGGAAGCTTTTGGACCCCAAAAGACTTGATTACGTGTTTAGTAGATGAGGGTACATCTCCCTTACCTTTCCAACCTCCATCCAATTTTCCTTGCTTGGCTTAGTGTCTTTGAGCCCAACTCGAAGGTAGTCAACACTTCCCCTCTTGGATGCTCTTGTCCTCCTATCAAGAATTGTATATTCCTTGAGCTCATCCAGAAATTATAGTGAAAAATCTTCAATAGAAGGTAGTTGAACATCACTTCCTTGATCATTGATCAAAGGTGGCTCATAAAAACGTAAGTTTTCAACATTAACAACTAAATACTTTTGCATATATGAAGGCAAGTCAAGTTGAAATGCATTATTACCAACATGCTATATGATCTTGAATGGACCATAGCGAATAGGCTTGAGTTTTTTACCTTCCCCTTGCATCCTTTCTTTGCTAATGTGAGACCATACCTCATCTCCCTCTTGAAACTTGTGATCAACTCTATGTTTGTCATGCCTCTCTTTGTATTTTCTTTGAATTTTCTCAAGATTTTCTTGAACTTGATGATGTATAATATGAATTTTCTCAATGAACTTTTGAGGGTTGTCAATATCACTATGGCCATCAATTGCAACATCCTTCTCAAAGATGAAGTCTAATGGTGATTTTGGAAAATACCCAAAGCATACTTCAAAAGGTGATGTTTGATTTGAAGAGTGCTTTGCCCAATTGTAAGCGTGTTGAATGTAATGCAATTGCTCATCCCACAAATTAGGATGTTTGTTGCAATATCCTCCAATAGATGCACAACGGTTATGTTCACCACCTCGTTTTTCCCATTGGTTTGCGGATGAAAATCAATACTCTTTTTCAACTTTGTCTCCATAATACTCCAAAGATTGTACCAAAAATTCCCAATGAACCTAGAATCCCCGTCACTAACAATAGAAGTTGGAAATCGAAAATGAACCCAAACATGTTGAAAATAAAGTTCAGTAGTTTGTTCAGTAGTAATGGTTTTCTTACATGGCATAAGTATACACATTTTTCTGAATCTATCCACAAGTACATAAAGATAATCATGGTTTTTTCTTGACATAGGTAGACATCCAACAAATTCCGTGGAAACACTCTCCCATGGCTTTGATGGCACCGGTAGTGGCGCGTACAACCCAAGATTCCTATTACTAGGCTTACTTGTTGCACACATAGAACAACCTATTATAAAACATGACACACTATCTATCATGCGAGGTCAATAGCAATACCTTTGTAGATGCGCCACTATTTTGCTTAACCCAAAGTGTACAGGAATAAGAGATGAATGAGCTTCTCTCATGAAACTTAGCCTTTATCCTTGTGGTATACACATCTTGCCCAAATGAAACAACAAATTTTTATGCATGTGATAATATTTTTATTCAACTTGAGTTCGTTCACTCAAACTAGTATACACATCTTGAAAATCAACATCATGTGCATATTGTTCTATGTAATTCTCATGTACAGTAGAATCATTTTTGAGTAAAGTATATGCACTAATGATTGGTCTTGAAAGCATATCAACAAATTTATTGAAAATACCTTTCTTGTACCTTATAACCACGTGAAACTGTTGAAGAAATCCCATCCACCTGAAATGTCTTGATTGCTGCAATTTTTTTGTGACTGTTAGTACTGTAATGGTTGGTGATCGGTATGCATAATAATCTCTTTACCCATCAAGTAGTGTTTCCACTTCTTGAAAATTTGTACCAATGCATCTAGTTCTTTGTCATATGTAAGATAATTTATCACAATACCATTAAATAATTTAGAATGAAAACCGATAGGCTTACCATGCTACAAAAGAACTGCGCCCATGGCATAATCACTAGCATTAGTTTAAATCTCGAATGGCTGTCTCAAATTTGGTAATGCAAGGACTGGAGATGAACTGATCTTGTCTTTCAAAGCTTCGAAAGCTTGCTGTTTTTTTCCTCCCCATTGGAAGCCTTTCTTCACACGTGTCACTGCATGCATAGGAGCTGCTATGGCATAAAAGTTAGCAATAAAATCTCTTCAATATTGAGCTGCACCTAAGAAAATTCTTACCTCGATTACTGTTTTGGGTGTGGGAAAATTCACAATGGATTTCACTTTAGAAGGATCAATTCTCAATTCTCCTCCTCCTACAATATGTCCAAATAAACCAAAGAAGTCTTTCCAAACTCACACTTTGACATCTTAAGAAACAATTTCTCTTTATTCAAAACATTAAGCACTCTATTCACATGCAAGACATGTTCTTCTCTTCTTTTTCTGAAAATCAATATGTCATCTAAGTCCACAATCACAAAGTCATCAAGGAATGGACAAAAAACACTATCCATAACACACATGAAAGTTGTTGGTGCATTACACAAACCAAATGGCATAACTAACCACTCAAAGAGTCTTTGTTTGGTTTTGAATGCAATTTTCCATATATCACTTTATGTAATTCTTACTTGATGATATCCACTTTGTAAATCTAACTTGGTGAAAAAAATTGCTTCTTTCGGCTGATCAAGAAAATCATTTATTCTTGGGAGTGGGTAACGATTCTTTACCATAATCTTGTTCAAATCTCAGAAGTCTACACACATGCACCAAGTCCAATCTTTCTTTGGTATCAAGACTATGGGCGAACCGCATGGCAAAGTGCTTGGCCTTATGATTCCTTTGTCCAAAATCTATTTGATTTTCCTCTTTATTTCATCATTCTCCATTATCGACATGCAATACATACCAATGTTTGGAAGAGGAAAATCTTGTTGCAACTGAATCTCATGTTGAATCTCTATTTTTGGAGGCAATCCTGTTGGCTCCTGAAACATCTCATGATGTGAATTAACTACATCATATAAATCTTATTTCAACTTAGGATCACATCCCTCAAATGATTCATGATTAATATCAGCTTTAGGCTTAATCACTAGAACAAAATTATTACTTGAGTTTACCAACCTCTTTACCTGTCTAACATTTACCATAGCAATGTTTATCTTCTTGCGATATGCTCTAACAATGTACTCCTTTCCATCTTTGAATAAATGGTATTTTTTCTCATGGCGATGGAATATCACTTTTTAGTCATACAAGTAAGGACTCCCCAACATAATACCTATTAAGTCAAGCGGGACCACATCTAATTTAATAATGTCAACAAAATGTCCAGTGATTGCAAACCGCAATATACACTTCTTTGAAACATGTAAATTTGCATCCTTACAAATCCAACCTAATGGATATGGTTTTGGATGTGGTATGGTCTCAAGGTTAAGTTTCTTGACCAATTATTTAGAGGTTAATTTTTCTAGTGAACCATTTTCAAACAATATGTCAATCTTGGCATGTTTGGATATTACCCTCACATGAAACCGTTCAATTATTTCTTCTTCATTTGGAGCATGTATGTGACAGTTTGATGTACTAGTACTGCGTTTAGTTTCAATTTATTTTCCCTTCATGTTCTTCAATCCCATGGCTGTAATCTTAGATTCATCACCTGAACCATCTCCTAAATCATGTTGAGTTGTAGCTGCAGTTTTATGTTTCCCTTTGTTATTGTATTTGTTGGGCCTCATTTCAGGATGTAATTTCCAACAATGAGTTTCATCATGGCCTTCTTTTGAAAAATGTTTACAAACCACTTTTTCTCCTTCTTTCTTAACATATGCATTCTTTTTTCTTTTAAATTTTGAGGTCTTCTCTTTGTTTTTACCCTTAAAATTTTTCTTCCTACCCTCTTCAGAAATGTTCTTCCCTATACTTTAGGTAGCTATGTAAGGCTCCTATGTACTTGAGAAAAGTATATTGGCTATGCAAATCTACCCCTAATAGGAGAGCTCTTCTCCTAAATTCTTGGGTGTATTCTTGCACATTTTGTCCCTTCAATTGCCTAAAGTTTTTCCAGTTCATTATGGCTTTATGCATATGAGCTAATGGATAAAACTGTTGTTTTATATCATTAATTAAATCTGACCATGAAAGGATAATCTTACCATGTTTCTTGATTTCCTCCTTTGTCTTGGCTTCCCACCAAAAAAGTGCTACACCTTCCATTCTCAATGAAGCTAATTGGATTTTGTTATCATCATCTTAAAGGTTCTGGATTCTAAAATAGACCTCTAATTGCCTAATCCAATTATCAAGCTTTTCTGCATTGACTCCACCATTAAACATTGGCAATTTAAACTTAACATAAAGTCTTTAAAAAGGAATTTTACCGGTGTTCTTTGACTTGTGTGGCTGATGTACTGATGAAGAAGTAGAGGATGATGGTGATGAGGGTGAGGATGATGTCTCTCCATTGCCTCCATTTCCTCCATTTCCCTTCTTTGAATTATCTTCATCATTGTGACCTCTCGAAGATCCTTGTCCTTCCTTGTGAAGTTTGGATCCTTCTCCTTCTAGTATCTCATTCCTTTCTTGATAAAGGATTCTAACCATCTTAGTCATGTCAAAAAATGCTTTCCTGAACACTCTTTCTTCCTCCTTGGGATCAACTTCTTCATGGATTTCTCCTTCTCTATGAGACATGCTTAATTTAGCTTCTGCTTCCTTAGGTCGAGGTGAACTAGGTGGTGGAGATTGTGGCAATATTTCTCTCCTTTGCTTTGGCTCTTCTTGAGACCCTTCTGCTCCACCAATTTTACTTCTCCTCTTTTGAGCTTGAGCCTAGTAAGCATCTAAAAACTTGCAAACAGTTAAACAATTCTTTGCACTAAACAACACCAGAGAATAATCTCTAGCTCTAATACCAATCTGATCTGAAAGGACTGTCTTAGTTTTGCTATGCTAAGTGTCTTTTTAGTTTATAAACATGTGCATACTTATCTCAATAGTTTTCTTAAGGATTGAGGATTTTAACCATGAATTGTAGATGATTTAAGTGAATTAGAAGCATGAAATAAGAAAAAATAACACTAAAAAATAGTGTAAAATAGAGAAATAAGTCACCAGATATAATCTACCAGCAGGCATGATGAAGTAGTTCACTCCTCCTGGGCTATATCTGCTAGTCCAGATCCCAATGGCATGTCCATCTTTCATTATGCTCAAAATTTTGCAAATACATGTAGTTACAAGCCTCTAATGGATGTTTTCTCTACACCAATGGCTCTAGAATGCTCCAATTAGTCAAGAATGACTCTTCATTCACTCTGATTGGGAAAAAATTGAGTCTCCTACTCATTTTCTCAGTTACACCTAGAAAATCTCCACTAAAAGTGGAGGACTCCACTTAACTGGAGTCAAAATAGTGGTTCCCACCATAAAAAAACGCGCTGGCTAAAAGTCCGCTGGAACTAACCATAACATTTAATGGTTAGTGGTTGGGGTGGCCACATGCCAACCCCAAACCACGGATTATAAACCACGTTTTTGGCAGAACTCCAGGTGGAAACCATAGTGGATAAGTTTAAATTGTGGGTTTGGTGGAGGGTTAGCACTGATTGTTGCAACCGTGCAGAGACTTAACACTTTTAAACATTGCATGTGACAGCTCCGAAATTTATTTTTGGGTTGTTAACATAGACCGATGGTTAAGTTTGTTGTAATGTCATGTGAAAAATACATGGGGACCGCTGGCGGTTCCCAACCCCCACACACCATCACATTACTCTTTAACATTAACCCGATGCCTATATAGGTTAAGATCTTCATGTGGATCGGGCGGTTAGACGGGTGCATGCTATGCCGGTGGTCTAGGGTTCGACTCCTGCGGCCTCCACAATAATTTTACACAGAGGTTCAAAGGCCACGTAGCGGCCTCAGGGCTAGCCACATGGCACATTCCAATTGGCCCAAAAACATAAATGTACAACCATCCAACCAATCAATTGGCACCACTTGTAAACCTATAGTTGGCTCTGAGGAAGAAATATTCCTCAGAATATTCCTTTTGCTGATTGTGCAATCCACCTTGCTGACTGGGCATCCTAGTCAACCCTGTCGCAAATTTTACCTATTTGGGATTTCGATCAGAACGTGATATCTCCCTCATACGGCATCGATTTTTCGAACTGTTCATAGCGCCAAAATCAGGAAGACGAGATTTACGTAACCATCCTAGTTTCAACCTAATCCAGTAAATTTCAATTTTGAACAAAATTTATGAACTCCTGATTAGTATGGGAATGCCTAACTCAACGATGATATATATATATATATATTTTCATTGAATGTTTTTACAGGTTTTCGACTGGTGTCTCCAATCCAATCCTCAGAATGATAAAGAACTTAACTCTTCAGAATAACCTCATACTTCGCACTTTAGGGGGAAATCTGTTACACGTCATTTTGTCACCATGACATTTGACTATTTATATGGGTCTATCACCATCCATATCATGTTCCCTTAGAGGTCAAAAACACTAATGTTACTGAACCAAGTCTTGGAATTGGATAAAAGCTCTATAAAACCCTTAAAAGTCTCCCTGCGCATGCGCTGATGTTCCGTCCATAAACTGTGACGACTCCCACACTTTTTTCCACTATAACCTGCGAACCCTTGTGAAAAGAAAATAAAAGAAAAAAGTAAATTCTAGAAGCCTAGTTGGTCGAATATTATCCCAACTGGAAGCTTCTAGAGTCGCGATCAGTTCGAGCTTTATCGCTCCACTCATGGAGCTTATCCCTTGGTCCATGGAACTCAAATCCCTTCATGAGAGGAATCCACCCCCCTCTTCATGGAACTGAAACTACCTCCATTTCCATATAAATTGAGCTCAAGTTTTAGGTTGAAGGGTAGATACCAATTTGATTATAGACTAATCTACATAGTTTCTAAGCTGAAGAGAGCTCATAAGAGTGCTTACTTTCTACACTAGTGAGTTGTTGTTGGCATATTAAGGAATATCACACCTTTGTGTCCATAACTCCATGCTGGTATTTAGAGAGGAAGGCTTATTAGACTGAAGGAGAACGATTGTTCAGGACCTCGAGAGAAATCTGTACAACATCAAGGCATCAGGTTGTAAGATTACTCTTTCTATTCAAGATAATACATATGGATCTCTTTTTCTCATTGATTTGTTTCTATGCTTATTGGAATAATGTCAATACTTAGACTCCTTTATCACTAAATTGTATTAGTATTTTATTATTAGTATATGTTGTAGATGCTTTTATTATTTTTCTTGTCTTTGATTGCAGGCTCTACTAATTGGAGAACTACTTTGGAGCGACAAGACAAAGGGCTACATCAAACGTTTGGATTTCAAGGTAGGGGCATGACCTCTCTACTTTACTATTATAATAATCTTGGAATGCAATTAATCTGGAGGAAAATATTTTCAAATGGATCTTTGTTTCTAGTTACTCGCTGGAGTACTAGGGAGATCACTCTTGTCTGCAAGAGGGATTAATCCACATAACATATAGAGATGGTGAAGCACGACCTAATAGGTATTTGAAACTTCACCAATCTTGGGGTTGTTAGCCACAACAAGAACTAGGTTGAGATGTAGAAGGATCACATCCATCCCAACTATACTTGGAAGGATATCACCCCAGGGGAGTAATCCAAGGTCATTATAGTCGACCCACCCAACATTTTCCTTTTTTTATATTATGTTAGTCATTCTCTAGTTAATAATTAACCATTAGTTGTGCTATATGAATGAAAGTAGAATAAACATGAAGAATATAGCTTACAATGTGAATTTGTGAGTATGACAAAGCTGATATATAAACATCACATTTTGGAAGAAATAATGCATGTTGTGAGGATTGGACACTACGAAGTGAAGAAAAGTTTCATTACCACCACCATGAGAGACATATTTTTTCGCCTTTAGAGCAAGGTTCAATACATTTGATTCATTTTGTTATGTCCCCAAATATCATATAGAGAGAAATTGTAATTTATCCTCTTGTTGTGTTGCATAGATGTCAAAACCTCCATATTGAGTCATTACTGTTTGGTTGTAGTTATGATCATTGTGATCATTACAATTTGTACAAATGTCACCATGCGTTGTCGCACCATAGGATGGTGTGCACTAATGGTAAACGAACCCAAAATGGCGAAGACAAGGCATGGGAACATCAAAGAGTAGAAAGGATGAGAACGGAAAAGAGAAAAAGGGATGAGTACATGCACATCTACTCTATGACACATATATTGCTAAGAGATGTCAGAACAGTGGGAAAAAAAAACCCCACTTCAATTCCTCATGGTAACCATATAGAACAATTATGTGCGATTTTATGATCACATCATGCCCATATTTTTCTTGATTCATAAATAATGTTGGGCCCTTTTTATCCTCTTAATGACTTCTTAGAAGTGCTGTACATCACATGGAATTTAGACAATATGCAGGGTAATATAAAACTGTTTATAGTTTAGGCATGATTAGATCATTCACTACTTGTTCAAAGAAAAAGGGCAGATGACTTAAAGCATCTTAGAGGAATATTCTTATAATATCCATTGGATTCATAGACAAGGATACTTGTTGGATATAGAAAACCACACTTTAGTTTCCTGGGTACTCAATACACCTTCTCAGTCACTTTTGCATTTGAATGATATTTGTGTTGGATTTTTTCCTATAACGAGGTAAAATATTACATCCCAATAGGTTATTTTTATAAGGAATTATATTTCTTTGCATTTGCTTCTTAATTCTCCATATTGTTTCACAACTTATCATGATGCAATTAAATGATGTATATCATATTCATAATCCTATTCCCTTTAGGAGATTCCAATGGGTGAAAATTTGCTTTCAATCTTTTATACATGTTCCGATGAGTTTCAATGTGTTTTCAAAATATTTGGTAAATCAAGTATTATATTAGCACATTTCACAATAATAAACAAATAATGAAGTGTGCATATACATAAGAATAACGATACTAAAAAAAAAAAATTACAACAACTAAACAATAACAAAATAATATATGAGGCAAAATTTTCACTAGTACATACATGAACAAGTGCTACGTAGTAGCTAGTGTTGATTTTTGGTAGCATCGGATGTGATCTAAGTCTCAAAATTTGCAGGGAGGCTTAGGCACATGTATTCCAAAGAAACCCATAAATATTTTTTGGAAATTCCACTCAGATTGTGTTTTATGAAAATAATTAATTATTTTTAATGGGACCCTAAGGCTAAACTTAGGAAATTAAAATAATTAAAGGACATTAATTAAAATAGAGTGTAATATTCTAGAGAAGAAGAAGATCAAGCCAAGATTAATCTTATTCATTGATTGATGATTTAATCTCGGCCGTTGAAGACTCAATGAGAATATTATAAGAAGGACTTGATGGATCATTTGGAAGAGACATTGAGACGAAGAAAGAATCCATAGATCGAAATTATTTAGTGAGAAGTGCTCAGGGAGAATATTTATTAAGAGGGTTCTCCCAGAGAGGGGCAGGGATAATTTCTGGTTGGATATTTTCCTGAGCCAGGAATACACCACAGAGAAGAAAAAGAGAAGTACACAGATAGATAACGTAGCAGCTACACATATCCTGTGTAGAGCCAATAGAGATAACACAACAACCTTGAGGAGATTCGTGATTAAATTGAGTATCAGTTAGATCTAGTGCAAGAGAGCCAAGGTATGAGACTAGAGGGGGCAAAAAGGTCAGATCCAGCCAACAGAAGATCCAACTAACAAAGGTGACGCAACCCCCACGCAGAGTGACGCAGAGACTATACAAAGGCAACGTAGAGCTCATCAACTTAGAGTTTGACTAGTTCAACTTTCCAGTGTTAGTGTGAGGTAGCCTCACTAGTTCTTTGTTAGTTAGATTCTCTATGTGGATGGCCAATAAGACATCCTAGATTGTATTCATAATTATTGCATAATAAACAAACCCTTAGCTGCTACATCGGTTTTCCCACATCGAGTTTTTCTGAGGACATTGTTCCAAAAATAACGACATCATGTGTCTATGATTTATTCTTGCTCAGATATTGTTTTAGCACTTATTTATTTTCCGAAGTTAATTTATGAAGGCTATAGTATATGAGTTTTCAATATTTACCGTAGAACACAATAAATAATTTGTTCAAGGAATTAACAAATAGAAGAATTCCCATCAATTTTTGCAATACGATTCTAGATCTAGAAATTTTCACATGGCATCAGAGCTTGTTTAGCAGTGCAGGAGGAGCAAGAGAGCAGATCTAGTAGATCCAATGTTGAAGAATAAGTTGGGGATCAAAGAGTTGTGTAAGCAACAGATCAATCTCCCTAGTGATTGCACAGTCCAAGCTAGGAGGGCTAGATTTGCAAGGAAATCTCTCACTGATGAGCCAACAGAGAGGTAGGATTTTCCAGTTTGCAGTTTATCGGAGGCAGAGGGAGAAACACATGAAATTTAACGCAGATCAACAAGCTGGTGGGGCGCAGTTTTTGTGTAGCAGTGATTGCTAGTGCAGAAAACGTTAGAAGAGAAGACACATTTGGAGGAATTTTCTTCCTCAGGGAATTCCTATCCGAGGAATTCTAATTATTGATAGTTGAGCAACAATATTGAATGACAGATCTACTATCTCCAGCAGGGAGTGCGTATGCGAGGCCAACAACTGCGTAGAGGAAAGAGAGGGAGATAGTTCAATTTTATTTATTTATTTATTTGTTTTTTTTTTTTAATTATTTTTGTTTTTATTTTTATTTTATTATTATTATTATTGTTTAATTATTTATTATTTATTTGTTTATATATATATACATTTATTTTTATTATTTATTTTTTAGTTTTAATTTTAATTTATTAATTAATTAATTTTAATTTTATTTATTTATTATTTTTGTTTTTTATTTATATTTTTTCAGTCGACAAAAATGGCAGCAAGTGGGCCGAGAGATCAATATCGGTTGGAGGGTGCCTCTAACTATGTGATCTAGAAGGATATGATCAAATTCTTGTTATATGAACATTATCTCAAATCTTTCATCGATGGTTTGGTAGCTATACCAGTAGACACAGATCCACTAAAAGCATACAAGAAATATATGGAAAAGGAAAAATGCATGATCCTCGATGGAGTGAGGGATCATGTTGTATGTCACATCGCCAGTAAAGCGATAGCTAGAGAGATGTGGCAGGCCTTGGAGGCACTATATAAGGGATCTTTTGAGCAGCTAGCGGAGATGTTCTTGGAGGAGAAACTTAATCTTGGTCGTTATTAATCTTAATCTTGAACATCTTGGAGCAGAAGATGTTCAAGATTAATATTAGCCGTTGATTAATGATTTAATATTGGCCTTTGAAGACTTAACGAGAAGATTATAAGATGTAGAAATTATATGCACTAAGCATGCATATGTCCAAGATCCACCTGATCTCACACTATTTAAATTTATGCAAGATACTGAATCTATTCCACTTGTTAATCTTTTGCGGAAAAATTAATTGCACACACATGTGAAGCATAAACAAAAATTATCAATCACACATAACATAGTTTTTAACTGGGAAAGCCTGAAGCTGAAAACCCTAACTATATATTATGTAACATGGAGATCATATGAAAATCTCATACAAACATACAAAGATTATCACAAGCTCTCAGTACAGTACAATCGTAATACACTAATAAGGCCTAATCTTGCAAATCCATGCATCGATCTTTGCCACCTGCTAGCCTGCCTCCACTGCGCAATCTCTGCTGAAGAATATCTCTGAATGAATTCTAATTACTCCATCCTTGACTGCACAATCCTCATTGGCATCTCCACTGAGTGTGTGATGCAATCAATGCATCACTATAGTCACAATAGATAGTCTATCTTTCCCTTTCACCTATCTCTCCACTAGTCTCCACTGAAACTGCCATGCACTGTAGTTAACTGCTGTATTGTTCAGTTGATTAATGAATTATTATTTTTGAATTAATTAACTAATTAATTCACTCCACTCTCACTAGTGTATCATTCAGTTAAACTAGATACAACTATCTCAACTGAGTCTAACCGAGTTAAACTGAGTACAACTCCATAACTACTTCTTCCAACTGTGTCATAACTCTGCCACTTGAGTTCTAACTGAGTCCTTCATGCATTAGCTCTAGTAAACACTCATGAATAGTGTAATTCCTTATGTCAGCTGATGTGCCACATCTGTGCACTGAACTGAAGTGCTCCAAGAGAACAAGTTGCTGTTTAGAGTTTGATTATTATTAAGAGCTAATAATAATCGACATGCATCTATTTTTAGATTGACGATATATAAATAGACTTCGCCCAATATTCTAAAAATAGAATTTCATCTATTTTTCCAACTTGACCAACCATCCACAAATAGCATCCTGCAACTTTTGAAATATGATCATCATGTCTAAAAATAGACTTGCGCTAAAAATAGCCCGCGGGCCCACTTAGTGAAGGCGACTCTTTTCACTAAGCTCATCATCTTGTTGAATCTCAACATAAGAAGGAATTGATGGATCATTTGGAAGAGACATCGATACAGAGAAACTTAATATTAGCTGTTATTAATCTTAATCTTGAACATCTTGGAGTGGAAGATGTTCAAGATCAATCTTAGCCATTTATTAACGATTTAATCCCGGTCGTTGAAGACTCAACGAGAAGATTATAAGAAGGACTCGATGGATCATTTGGAAAAGACATTGAGACGAAGAAAGAATCCATTAATCAAAATTCTTTAGTGAGGAATGCTTAGGGAGAAGATTGATCAAGAGGGTTCTCGTAGAGAGGTGCAGGGATAATTTCCGGTTGGATATTTTCCTGAGCCCAGAATACACCACAGAGAAGATAGAGAGTAGTACACAGAGAGGTAGCGTAGAAGCCACACAGAGCCTGCACAGAGCTAACAAAGGCAACATGGAAACAACCGAGGATCAGTAAGATCTAGTGCAGAAGAGTCGAGGTGTGAGACTGAAGGGGGCTAGAAGGTCATATCCAGCCAGCAAAAGTGCCAACTAACAAAGGTGACACCGAGTAATACAGAGACTACGCAGAGGCAACGTAGGGCTCATCAGCTCAGAGTTTGGCTAGTTCAACTTTCCAGTGCCAGTGTGAGGTAACCTCACTAGCTCTTTGTCAGTCAGATTATCTGTGAGGATGGCCAAAAAGGAATCCCATTGTATTCATAATTAATGCATAATAAACAAACCCTCAACTACTGCATCGGTTTTCCAGTATTGGGTTTTTCCGAGGACATTGGTCCAAAAATAACGGTGTCACATGTCTATGATTTATTCTTGCTCAAATCTTGTTTCAATACTTATTTATTTTCCGCAGTTAATTTGTGGAGGGTGTAGTGTATGAGTTTTGATATTTACTTTCGAACACAGTAAATAATTTGTTCAAGGAATTAAAAAATAGAAGAATTCTCATCGGTTGTTGTATTAAGATTCTAGATCTAGGAATTTTCACATACCTGCCGCTTAGTTTAAATATAACTAATTAGAGTATGAATTGTTGACAGGATGTGAGATGATCAATTACATCCTTCATAAAAAATAGAAATGAAGTGAAATTGTTGTGCTAAAATATTGCTTTTTGATGAGCCTCCTACCTCATTGATTGTAATGAAGCTTTATAACTTTATTTCTTTGGCAGTGTTTGGTTCAAATTGATATGGATAAACTTAGTTTCAACTCAATGAGATATCAATTTCAAGAAACTTGTTTCACACAACCAATTGTCTCCTACAAGGTTCATGGGAATTGTACATGATTGATATAGAGTTGAATGCAATTGTGTTAATGGCAGAGAAGGCATGGGAATATGGAACACAAAATTTAATGTTATCTCTCAAATGACGTCCCAATTTAAACAAGACTTCTTTCTTTTGCAGAGTAAAATGGAGTTGGGATGATCTATAATTTACGATTTAGTATGAAATTATATTTTAAATTAAATTGTAAAGCCAAGTTAATTAATATTTACGAACAATTCATAATAACATTTGTTTTACTATTAATTTAAAAACTAAATTATGACTAGCAAAAATATACAAATTAAATCACTAGTAACTATAGATGGATATCAAAATACTTAGTATCATAGAAATAAAAATAAAAAAAATGTAAAAAAATTTGATTATTAAAATATATAAAATATATCTTAACCCTTTTCAAATATTTTCTAAATATTATGCTTTTGTCTATGATTTTTGATTTAGTATTAAAATGGATGAATTTTTCAAAGTCACTTTGAATAAAACCAATAGATTAAAAGACTTTAACAAAATTCACACATTAACTTTTTTCACAGTAACTAAGACCAATCTTCTATGTTTGGTTGAGGAAAAAAGATAAAACAACTTTAACAAACCAATTGAAAGAGATGAGAAATTGAAGGCTAATCTCCCAAGAAATGACGATTAGTCTCCAACTACTTGAAGCAGAATATGGAACTTCAAAGTGGGATTCTGGTAATACGTGGCTGGAATTTGAAATCCTTTGACTTGCCAGAACAAAAAACATAAATAACATACACATGAAAGGATTGGAAAAAAAAACCATCTTGAATTCTAGAGGATCAATTTCTTGTTATACGATCAATTTCTTGTTTTAAGATCAATTTCTTGAATCCACTTGGAGGAAGAAATTATAAAAACTATGAGTAAATAAAACAAATTCAACAAAATTAGGAAATAAATGCTGAGGAGATCCTAAAAATTAGTAACTATACATCAATAAAACTTTCTTAATAAAATTAGGAAAGAAATGCTCAGAAGATTCTAAAAACTAATAACTAATTATCATAATGGTTTTAATTAGAAAATCTATGTGTAAACAAGAAAACAATTATGATTAATGTAATTGAAATTGAAAATAGAGGAAAAAAAATAGAAAAAGAAAAAGAAAACTATAAATAAAATTAAAACATAATAAAACTTTATTTTTATATATATATATATATATATATATATATATATATATATCTTTTTCCCATATATATATATATATATATATATATATATATATATATATATATATATATATGGGAAAAAGATTTTTGAATTATTTTTCCTCTTTAAAATTTTTCATAAAAAAAAACCATAGAAAAAGATTAAAAAAAAAGTATTATAACTAAAAACTATTTATTGGAAAAATATTTTTTAAAACTATAATTCATGAAAATGGAAATAATAGAAAAAGGAAAAAAAAATCATAAGGTTAAATAAAAAGGAAATAAAACAAAAAAACAAAAAATTAGTAACTAATAGAAATGGAAGTTACTAAATAGTACTTGTTAAGACCTCAACCAATCACATTACAAATAAATCAATTTAAATAATAATAAAAAATAACAAAAAATGAATTCCCAAGGTTAAACTATGAATAAGCAATATAAATTTTTGGTCAAAGACAAACTAATAACCACTCGAAGGAAAAACTTAATGCGTAATACCATGCCTGCGGCAGGTATAATAACAATATTAAAGTCAAGTACATACATAAATAACAAAATATAAGTATGATTTAATTAAAAAAAGAAAAAAGAAGAGAAAAAAGACAAGGACATCAAGCTACTCAACTATCTTCTCTCCTTACAGGTATCAATTAACAATAACAGTTCTTATATGGAAGGACACAATTTAATAAAGTTACTATTTGAGATACCCACATCTTTGGTTTCGATGTTTAAAATATTGATGAAGGGGGTAATACACACACACATCAAATTGATCAAAATGCAAAACTGTATGCATTATGATATTCTTACCTATAGCCATCTTTGCACATGGGAGCTAAACATGCCATCTTCCAGGCCTCATATAATGCACCTTGTTGTGGGTACAAGACTTATGGATGTCTCCAAAGGGAAATTAATACCTCAACATTGCTTTGTCTAAGCATTCAATGAATTTATGGGTCCTGATATTAGTTCATTTTCAGAAAACCATCTTCTACTATTTGGATGTGCCAAAGTTTAGGATCAAAAAATATGGATATCAGTCATTGTACCTTGTTTTATATTCTCATCCTGGGTATTCCTCTTTCAATATTTTACAGTCAGGTCTTGAAAGTTGCTTTGGAAAAGGGCTTCCTAAGCACTATATTTGAGATACTTTGTGCATGTTTCAATGCTTGTTATTTTTTTTCTGCAAGTACATTGTCACACTTTCTCTTAGATCACCTTTTCGAGGTACACCCTTTTTGAGGTACACTTAAGTTGGAATAAATTATATTGGAAAAATAGCATTTGTGTGCAGAATATGAAAACCTAAGCTCCATCTCATTTTCAAGTAATCCAAAAATTTTTACTCCAAAGTTTCATACATGGAATCAAATTATTTGGGCTTGTGAGCCTCGATACTCAAATAGCATGAAGGTTGTTTTTCCATATGAAAAGTTAAAAATATTCTTGGAACCTGTGGTAGGTCTCCTTAATCATTCATTATATCCATGTGTGATGCGCTACAACACAATAGATACAAAATAAGTCGTTAAATTTGTATGTACTATGTATCATGCCTATGCAAATATGGACAACACTATTACCTAAGCTATTTTATGAGTTCCAATATGAATGCTTTCTACAGTTTTGCTGGAAGGAGATAATTCTTATGACATCATCTCCATTGAAGAATATATTATTGAAATTCCATTCAAATGCTAGTACATTCTTTGAATAAGCATAAGTGGAAAACTATTCTTAAATTTGGATCCGGTCACACCATATAGTTGTAGCAATAAAACTAATGAGACAATTGAAAATATAATGAGACAATTGAAAATATGATGCTTCATTTAGGGCACTACAAGGTTGTTTAGTTAGATTGTGCTATTTTAGTAAGTAACATGTTTCAATTGGTATTAGAGCACAATTATAGCACTAGGGGATGTATGGACTCAAGAAAGCAATGTTAACAACTAACATCACTTCATATGTGATCTCCTACAGTGTATTAATTGACGACATGTGTAAGGAGGGTATAATTTCAAAACATAGCATCCTCTACACAAAATGAAGGAAAAAGGTCTTACACTGGTAACCATATCTTCTAATATTATGATAGAAGGCCTTTATGAAAATGGGCATGTTGAATATGTTTTGAAACCATATATCTATCTAAAGTATGAGGGATGAAACTAAACGATTTCGCCTTTGCTGGAACACTTGGAGCATGTGCTAGCCTTTTAGCTCTTGACCTAGGAAAGCAATTACATTGTAACATTACCAAAATTGGATTTGAATATGATGTCTTTATGGGGAAATTTAATGTTAAGGTCTCCCAATGATACCAAATGATATTTGCAAGGATGACTCTGTGACTGTTGGTAGACATGATATATCCATATTAACTATAGATCTACCAAGCACTGAGAGGGATATATCTCTCAAGTTGCAAATCTCTTTGTGAGTGTAAAAATTGAGGAAATGATTGCACCTTGAGAGATTTAATTCCTCTCGGTGCTTGGTAAATCCGGAGTTATGATAACATTGGTGAGGCTAATGGTCATGTCCAAGTATAACACCCAAATATGGTGGGGAATTGAATTGATAACTTAACATCTAGGAGTGCCTTAACAACACACCCGATCACCATCTATCCAAGGCCCTGTGGACGAATCATATTTATTTAAATTAATGGTAAAATGGATCTTAATTTATAACTACTATTTATATTTTATATATATTCCACATATCTATATTTAGAAATATTCTTATTTCTAATTACATGCTTATTAATTAAATTTAAGCAGGAAGTTGTGAAATGCCATTACTATGAAAATGAATCATCATTATTTTTTTTTTTTTTGATTTGATATGCATATTAGGAATTTTTTCCCAAATAAGTTTGTAATTTTATTAATAAATGAAAAATTAAAATTTAACAAATTGAATTTAATAGAATTATTTTATTATTACTTTTCTAATTGAGTCTACATTATGCTTTATTATTATTATTATTTTTATCTAATGCTTCATTACATCTCTCCCATACTAGATTGTAGAGTGTCTATGGATGCAATAAATAGTAATATTTTTCATTTTAAAATAAATTACAACCAAATTTATGATGTAGGAGCATACTTCCAAGTCAAAATCTATTTTGACTAGACTTAGGGGTTTTCATTTACCAAGGGAGTTGGTTCCCTAATTGATTGTACTTATTTAATTATTTGTATTTTCTTATGTTTTCATGAGTGGTTCCCTAATTGATTGTAATTATTTAATTATTTGTATTTTCTTATGTTTTCATGAGAAATGTATATAAGTATTGGAAATGAGGAATATTGTAACTAGATCTCTTATGAATGAGATGTTTCGAGAATATTGGGGAGTTGGAGAGGATTTTGAGTTAGTTAGATCTCTAGAAATATTTGTGGATCTAAGAATCCTAGAATAGGGGTTTAGGTGAAAAATTTGTGGATCTAAACCAAAATATAGTTCAAATCCTTATGTATAAATATGTAGCAAAAATAGGATTATGTGATGGTGAGAGAGAAGATAATTGAGAGGCTTGGGGAAGCCAAAATATGGCTTCAGTGCCAAAAGGGCCATGTATTGTAAATTTGGCCAGAAGGGCCTATTAAAAATATGTTTTATTATTTTAATTAATATCGGGAAGGAAGTGATTTGTCCAAGTGTTCTGAGTGGATCTGCATGTGAGAGGGAAGCGAGAATTTCTTTAATAACCAGTCTTTGTGCAATATTTATGCCCAAAATACATATATTGTAACATATGCACACACACACACACACACACACACACACACACACACACAATATATATATATATATATATATATATATATATATATATATATATATATATATATATATATGAGAGAGAGCGACTGCAGGAGGGTCATGTGAGAAGAACAATAGGGGAGCATTTAATGAATTAGGTGGGATCACTGGACCACCTTGCGTGCGAGTCAACCAATAGAAACATAGGAACTAAAGCGAGCAAGGGCTCAAAGCCTTAGTGGGCCCCGCCCGAAAGTTCTGTCTCGACGGATTTTCATGAAGGCCTTTTTCCACAACACTGGATTACTATAAGCGGGCCAAATATTAAGTGGAGCGCGTATTCTAAAAAGCATGCGTTTTCACCCAGAATCCGACAATGATTTTTAGAAAATCCGGCAAAGATTTGCCCAGAATCTTGTTTACAGTTGTTAAACTTTAATATTTTGAGTGCCCTAAGGGTTTTTGATAGTGCTGAATCCATTTCCAGCATCAAAAATGGATTCTAAACACTCCAAGCACATGATTTTTCAAATTTATTTAACTGGATTCCGACAATTTTTTTCCGTCCGGGCTAATTCACGTGCTCGGTAGACAACTTCTTAAGTGGAGGAATTAAGTAGGACCCACCCGGAGGTCTTTACTGATGGTGTTGGTAGATACATTTTCCATACAATCGAGCTATTGTGAGGGGGTGGACATGGCATGTGGAGAACGAGTGCCAATAGGAAACATGTAAGTGGGGCCATTCAATGTCTAAGTTGCCTCGACGGATATAGACAGTGCACAAATTATAAAAGGGCTAGGATATAGGTTATATAGGAAGGTCATATGAAAAACCTTTCCTTGCATTGCATTATGAAAAAGAGTTTGGCTCCGATGACTATTAGATAAAGAAAAGGGCAAAGCAGGCACAATGCATTAAAAGGGTCGAGATTCATATAAATGTTTTGCATTAATAATTTTAATGTGGAGCCCTTTCAGATCCTCTCATTGACTACTTAAAGCCTCCCACTGTATTTTTGTAAAAGGGATTTGTGTCCTGTAAATGAGTCTATGAACTAAATTAAAGGAAGTACCTTTTTGGAGAAAGAGCTGTGGGCACTGTGGGTTAAGCAAACTCAAAATTTGGGTCTACATGAAAGTGGTATCAAAGCTATAAATATATGATTATAGAGGTCAAAAGAAGGAGATGTAAGAACAGAAAGAATCCACACAGGTAGTGGAAAAAAAGCTTCAGAAGAAGAATCATATGTGGAAGAATTTGAATGAGATTGCGAGTTTTCTGAATTATAGATCTATAGAGGTTTTGTTGATAATGTGGATTACCAAGGATTGAAATGTGGGAAAATGGTCCAGCGAAGAAAGTTAATAATTGTTGAAGAAATTCAAGGGAGAAATGATAGGTAGCCGCCAAAGAAATAAACACAAAGGTGGTAGTAGATAAGAAGTGACAGAGGAAGAAGTGTTGGTCGGCTTAATTTTCGGATTAAACCTCTCAATATTAATTATCAATCCGGGAGTCGTAAACGCGAGTTGTACTATGTATTGGCTCAACTTACTGATTAGAGTATAAATATGTTCCTTATTAATGATAAATTAGGTGCTGAAATAAAACACACATTTGCTGGCAAATAAGAAATCCTGAAAAGGAAACCTACTTAACCAATTTCATTCAGTACAAACTCCATAATGCAATTAAACCACAAAGAAATCCTCAATCATGTGACATTCTCGCACTCACATTCTACTTTTTAAATCTCCTATGATAACTTAAAAACCTTAATCTATTCACTCCTCTCACTAACTTGACATTAACACTTGGAACTAAGACTTGAGATAACTAAAAGAACACACACATTACCCTAATAATAACTTCAAACCTTAAACTAACTAAACAAATTCAAGATTTAAATTAACAAATTACAATTCTATCTATTGCTAAAAGAAACCATGTCACTCTATAAAATAACACTTGAGAATCCCATTAAAAACTATTTAAATATTTTAATCTAAATGAAAATGAACTATTAAAAATCAAGCCTACTTCAAATTGAATCATGTAACTCAATAAATAAAACTAAATCAAAATTATGTAAATCATTAATAAAAACTAAATCACTGCTATCTCCATAATCAAATCCACTACATCCACGCTCAACTCATAAATAAATGATTATACTATGAAAGAAATCATGATTCTAATTAAAAATAAATCCAATGATTAAATGAAGTCCCGGGATATATAAACAAATAATAAACAAATCAAATGATGATTAAATCCTGCAAACATTAAATCAAATCAAAATCTGCAAACATTAAAAAACAAATCAAATCAAAATCTGCAAACATTCAAAAATATAAAATTATGAAAGCTTGGAGTTATTATTCTAAAATGACCGTATTAACATACCAAAATCCAAAACATCTAACCTATTATTATTCCATACTCAAATTAGAAGTATTAAAATCTGTTCTACTTATGTAAGGAGTAATACTTCTTCAATCCATTAATTGGCACAATGCTGTAATGAATGAATGGTTTGGAGTTTAACCACACCTTCACACAGAACCTGAAATGTTAAAATCGCACACAACTAATTTGCCTACTACTGATTGATGAAGCTTGACTCCAGATGTGGTGGGCCCTCCCACGCCTGGAGTAAGCTGAGTTACTGCAGCCGGAGAAATATTTAAAACATCAAATGCAAAATACAATATGAATCATAGTAACAATGCAACTGCTCACAATATGAAGCGGATTTATACAAATATTTAAAATAACATTTGAGAAATTGATTAGACAAATTAGGCACAACAATTTTGGTTTACACACAACAATTTCCTCATTTCTCTGCAAACCCAAATCTTGTTCTACATCTCTGCAATTCGACCTCTATTTAATGACTAACTGATCTGCGTGCTTGGTTCTTCATCTGAGAAATCAATTTTAATTGATGAACTCACTAATTCTGTGCCCTATACATCTTCAGAAAATCGACTGCTTCATTCTACAACTACTACACATTTCCCTATCTATCAACTTCTCTCCCTACAACTACTACCTTCCTATCTCATGCGCATTGATATATATATACATTTTTAATCACAAAACTGGAGCGTCAACCCAGAAATAGAGAAAATAATTTGTTTTACAAATTTACGGAATGAGAATTGGTTTGAAACATAATGCCAGATTCAGGAAAACGTTCCTCCTTTTGTGGAATTCTTCTATTGCTAGAAGGTGCGTTCTTGGTTTCTGGAAGAAATTGAAGTATCTGTTGACTTTGCACAACAATTCCAAAAATGATCTGTTACGCTCCCTCTCCCAACAGACAGTTAATTTTGGAAACAATTGCAGTAAATATCTGGAAACCAACTGCAGTGATTTCCTTAATTTATGGAAACCAACTGCAGTAATTTCCTTAAATTATGGAAATCAACTGCAGTTCATTAATTTCTTGTTGGGAGCTTCTGAAGTGTTCCATTACTCCCACTGCATTTCTCTACCATGATCAGTGGAACATTTGACACATAGCCAATAGAAGCTTGATGGAAGCTTGGCTATAAAGATTTCTGTTTGGTCCCCAAGCTCACTAACTCAATCCCCTTCAGTTTTACACCAACTAACTAGAGTGAGCAGAGCTTGGAAGTGCCTTTTAGATTTTCTATATCTTTTCCTTTCTGCTTGCCTCAAGATTGTCTTCAGATTTTCTCGTTAAATATTTTTCCTTCCGGTTTGACTGTGTGAATCCGATTGCTTGGGGGTTGCTCGTTTAAACCTTCTTGCAACTTCGTCTCGTTTTTCTCTTGTAAAAATTCTGCTTTTGGCTATACAGTATGTGGCCGTAAATAATTTGCCTATTGTGATCTCATCTTTTGGGAAACTAAATATTCCATCCATCTGTTCGACAAATGAAGGAAACGAGCGCATGCAAGCTTTAGAATTTCAATGGCTGGAGTTAATTTGTATTGATTAGCTGACCCACGAACGCATGCAAGAAGAGTTGGAGAGCCAAGCATATTTTGTTTATTTCACTAGTGACAATATTGTGAAGTTTACACATATTCTATACTTCTACATAAATTTTCAGCAGCTGATTTTTGGGGGTGGTTACGAAGCTTTTGGCAAGGAGAGGGTTGCAGGTTTTAAACCCACAAACCCATATTAGTTTTGCTTTGCGTACAAAATAGTTTTGGAGAATCATTTCAACACCAATGGCTGGAGGTATTTAAGATTTACTGGGCAATTTTAATTTTTACTTTTTGATTCTTTTTTAAGTTTTTATTCCGCATTATAGAATCGATATTTAGCTAACATTTGGTATCAGAGCGAGGTTTTTCTCTGCCTTGGTAATTATAGACATAGTTTGGCTAAATTTTTTATTTTTTAAAATTTTCCGAATTAAAACATTTATTTGGAAATATGTTGCTCAATTTTTATGCATATAATATTTATTTATATTGCAATTTGGAAAATTTATGCATATAATATTTATTTAGTTTAATTATATGCAATTTGAAAAATATGCTTGTATTTAGTTTGCATGATTTAATTATTTAAGTTTTAATTAAAACATGTTATTATGAATGAGTATACAAGAACCATGGTTAAATGTTATGCATGAATGTTGTAGTTTTATTTATGCAAATTATCAGTTGATTTTATGAAAATAATGTCTAGTGATCCATATAATTTTAATTAGTTAGAGAATAGCCACAACATCTCTAATTAAATAAAATTATTTATTATGATTGATTAGGATCACATAAAGAATATTTAGACATTAATTGTAATTAATTATATTAAATGTAATAAATTTTATCCCACAAGAATTTTTATTATATTTAAGTAATTAATTAGGATGAAATATTCATAAGTTACCCACAGGAGTTATGAATTAATAAGTTTTATCATAAAGTTCAAAAGATTAATTGAATCTGCTTGAATTAAAAATTTAGTCCACAGGCAATTTTTATGTCATTAGATTCAATTTTTAAAGCATGATTTACATTGGTAAAGCATGAAATTATATTTATGCCTCAATTTTAACATAAGCATGTGTTTTTTAATTTTATGCAATTGTACAACCTGCAAATTTCTCTTAAATTCGTACTGATATCCCTGAACTTAAGGGAGATAACTATAAGGTCTGGAAGGAGAGAGTTCTCCATCATTTGGGGTGGATGGACATAGACTATGCTATTAGGAAAGACGAACCACCGACACTCAATAATACCAGCATTGCAGCGGACATCACGTTTTATGAACAATGGGAACGATCTAATCGTCTAAGCGTGATGTTCATTAAGACTAAAATTTTAGCTGGTATTCGTGGTTATGTTGAACAACATGAAAAGGTTCGAGACTTGCTGAAAGCCATTGATGATCAATTCGTCACTTTAGACAAGGCACTAGCAAGCACCCTAATTATGAAGTTCTCATCCCTAAGGCTCACTAGTGTAAAAGGTGTGCGCGAGCACATCATGCAAATGAGGGACACTGCGGCTCAATTGAAGAAACTCGAGGTTGAAATATCAGTCTTTCCTGGTGCACTACATCCTGAACACCTTTCCACACCAATACGGACCCTTCAAAATCTCATACAACACACATAAGGATAAATGGTCAATTAATGAACTTATGACCATGTGTGTTCAAGAGGAAGAGAGACTGGTGATGGAAATGGGAGAAAGTGCAATGCTGGCAAAGCGAGGAAAGGGAAAATCTCAAGCCAATCGGAAAGGGAAAGGTAAAATACCTCCCCAAGCCGATATCAAGAAGGATTCCAAGTGTTTCTTCTGTAAAAATAAGGGACACATGAAGAAGGAATGCACAAAATTTCAGAAATGGCTTGCAGAGAAAGTTAATCCAATCTCGTTTGTTTGTTATGAATCTAATATGGTTAATGTCAATATTAACACTTGGTGGATTGATTCTGGATCAAAAATTCACATTTCGAATTCCTTGTAGGGTTTGCAAAACCTAAGGAAGCTAGTGGGAAGTGAGAAAAGCATCTTATCAGGAAACAAGATGGGCTCGCATGTGGAGGCTATAGGAACATGCTATTTAACTTTAAGTAGTGGCTTTGTTTTAGAATTAGAAAAGACCTTTTATGTACGAAGTTTTTATAGAAACTTGATTTCAGTTTCAAGGCTTGTACCTTTTGGATATTCCTTTAACTTTTCAGAAACATCTTTTAGTTTATTTTATAAATCTGATTTTGTTGGGAAAGGTATTCTGTCTAATGGTCTTTACTGCATTAATTTACAAAACAATGTCACTTATGATTCAATGCATGTTCACACTGGTATTAAAGATGTGTTATTGATGAAAATTCCTCTAAATTATGGCACCGGAGACTAGATCATATCTCCATAGAAAGAATTAAAAGATTGGTAAATGAAGGGGTACTTAATACTCTGGATTTTACTGATTTTGAGACTTGTGTGGACTGCATAAAGGGAAAGCATACCAACAAGTCAAAGAAATATGCCAATAGGAGTTCAGACATATTAGAGATCATACATACTAATAGATGTAGTCCAGACATGGACTCACATGGTCAGAGATACTTCATCTCTTTTATAGATGATTACTCACGATATATGTATCTCTACATGCTTCATAAAAAGAGCGAAGCATTAGATGCCTTTAAGATATTTAAGGCTGAAGTAGAGAATCAATGCGGCAAGAAAATTAAGATCATGAGATCAGATATAGGTGGAGAATATTATGGTAGATACACAGAAGATGGACAAGCACCTGGACCATTCACGAAATTTCTTCAAGAGCATGGTATTGTTTCCCAATACACCATGCCTGGTTCACCCGACTAGAATGGTGTAGCAGAAAGAAGAAACCGAACATTATTGGACATGGTGCAGAGTATGCTTAGCAGCTCCAATCTTCCTAAATTCTTGTGGACTGAAGCACTTAAGATGACAGTGTATATATTAAACCGAGTTCCAACCAAGGCTGTTCCTAAAACACCATTTGAATTATGGAAAGGTTGGAAACCGAGTTTGCGACATATGCGCGTTTGGGGATGCCCGTCTGAAGTGAGAATATATAATCCACAAGAGAAGAAGCTGGAACCAAGGACCATTAGTGGGTATTTCATTGGATATGCTGAAAGGTATAAAGGTTACAGATTTTATTGTCCATCTAACAGCACTAGGATTTTGGAGTCAAGAAATTCAAAGTTTCTTGAAAATGAATTGATCAGTGGGAGCGATCAAACCAGGAACATAGTTTCTGAGAAGGATCATTTAGAATCTCAACCTTCCACCTCAAGTGAAACATTGGTTATTATTCACAACACCCCTCAAGTACAAACTGGTGTTGAACAACCAATTGTTGAAGTTCCACAAGCTGCTGACGACATTCCAGTAGATCAGATAGTTCAAGAATTGCCAAGAATTTTTGAACAACGAGTTGAACCACATACTTCTCAGGAAGATGGTGGGACAACATTAAGAAGATATACTATACCAAAGAGATTAGAAATTCCTGATGATTATGTTGTGTATCTGCATGAATTGACTATGACATTGGAGCCGAAAATGATCCTGAGTCTTTTTCACAAGCCATGAGTTGCAAAGAATCAAAATTATGGTATGATGCCATGAAGGAAGAGATGAATTCTATGAAGAGTAACAAAGTTTGGGATATTTTTGAGTTTCCTAAAGGTGCAAAAGCCATTGGATGTAAATGGGTCTTTAAGAAAAAGAAAGACTCATTGGGCAACATTGAGAGATACAAGGCAAGACTCGTTGCAAAGGGATTCACTCAGAAAGAAGGAATTGATTACAAGGAGACTTTCTCTCCTGTATCTAAGAAATATTCCTTTCACGTTATTATGGCATTAGTAGCCCACTTTGACTTGGAGTTGCACCAAATGGATGTGAAAACGACATTTCTCAATGGAGATCTAGAGGAGGAGGTTTACATGAAACAACCTGAAGGATTCTCCTCTATTGATGGTAAGCATTTGGTTTGCAAGCTCAAGAAGTCATTATACGTATTAAAACAAGCATCCCGTCAATGGTATTTGAAATTTCATAATGTAATTTCTTTTTTCAGTTTTTTAGAAAACATTATGGATGAATGTATATACCTTAAAGTCAGTGGGAGTAAAATCTGTTTTCTTGTTTTATATGTGGATGACATTTTGCTAGTAATCAATGATAAGGGTTTGCTGCATGAGGTGAAGCAATTCCTCTCTAATAATTTTGATATGAAGGATATGGGTGAGGCATATTATGTCATTGGCATTAAGATTCATAGAGACATATTTCGAGGCATCTTGGGTCTGTCTCAAAAAACTTATATTAATAAAATTTTAGAGATATTTTGGATGAAGGATTGTTCACCAAGTGTTGCTCCCATTGTGAAGGGTGATAGGTTCAGTTTGAACCAATGCCCGAAGAACGAATTTGAAAGGGAACAAATGAAAAACATTCCTTTATGCTTCTGCTGTCGGAAACCTAATGTATGCTCAGGTCTGCACAAGACCTGACATTGCATTTGTTGTGGGAATTTTGGGACTATATCAGAGTAATCCAGGATTAGACTACTGGAGAGCTGTAAAGAAAGTAATGAGGTACCTTCAAGGAACCAAAAAATACATGCTTATGTATAGATGGACGGACAATTTGGAAGTGATTGACTACTTAGATTTTGACTTTGCTGGATGTGTTGATTCACGCAAATCAACATCAGGATACATTTTAATGATGGTCGGTGGAGCTGTATCATGGAGGAGTGCCAAACAGACCTTGATTGCCACTTCTACTATGGAAGCCGAGTTCGTCTCCTGTTTTGAGGCTACTTTAGATGGTGTATGGCCTAAGAATTTCATTTCTGGGCTTAGAATTATGGATTCTATCTCTAAGCCTTTGAGAATATATTGCGACAATTCAGCTGCTGTTTTTATGGCTAAGAACAACAAAAGTGGGAGTTGAAATAAACACATCGACATTAAGTATTTATCTATAAGGGAACGTGTTAAAGAAAAGAAAGTGGTCATTGAGCACATTAGCATTGAATTGATGATCGCTGATCCTTTGACTAAGGGCATGCCACCATTTAAATTCAAGGATCATGTAATGAATATGGGACTTGGTTCCATTATGTAGATTCTCATTGTATGAGCAATATTATTTTTAATGAAATTCTTAATTATTGTGACGTTTTTCTCATATTTATGTGCACCTTAATTTTATTTGAGAGAATTCATCTGTGTAGGACCAAGAATAAACATGGGGCTTATTCAATAAGAAATTGTTGCCACATAAATTTTAATAAGAATAAATACATAGTAATACATGGAAGATAATACTCGTCATTAGAGGACTTATCGCCATGATTCATGTATCTATTACTTAATACGGATTATCAATGGGTTTTAAGATGAGACATTAAGTTTGGAAGTATGGACCAAGTGGGAGAATGTTACGCTCCCTCTCCCAACGGATAGTTAATTTTGGAAACAACTGCAGTAAATATCTGGAAACCAACTGCAGTGATTTCCTTAATTTATGGAAACCAACTGCATTAATTTCCTTAAATTACGGAAATCAACTGCAGTTCATTAATTTCTTGTTGGGAGCTTCTGAAGTGGTCCATTACTCCCACTGCATTTCTCTACCATGATCAGTGGAACATTTGACACATAGAAAACAGAAGCTTGATGGAAGCTTGGCTATAAAGATTTCTATTTGGTCCCCAAGCTCACTAACTCAATCCCCTTCAGATTTACACCATCTAACTAGAGTGAGCAGAGCTTGGAAGTGCCTTTCAGATTTTCTATATCTTTTCCTTTCTGCTTGCCTCAAGATTGTCTTCAGATTTTCTCGTTAAAGATTTTTCCTTCCGGTTTGACTATGTGAATCCGATTGCTGGGGGGTTGCTCATTTAAACCTTCTTGCAACTTCATCTCGTTTTTCTCCTGTAAAAATTCTGCTTTTGGCTATATAGTATGTGGCCATAAAGCATTTTCCTATTGTGATCTCATCTTTTTGGCAACTAAATATTCCATCCACCTGTTTGATAAATGAAGGAAATGAGCACATGCAAGCTTTAGAATTTCAATGGCTGGAGTTAATTTGTATTGATTAGCTGACCCACGAACGCATGCAAGAAGAGTTGGAGAGCCAAGCATATTTTGTTTATTTCACTAGTGACAGTATTGTGAAGTTTACACATATTCTATACTTCTACATAAATTTTCAGTAGCTGATTTTTGGGGGTGGTTACGTAGCTTTTGGCAAGGAGAGGGTTGCAGGTTTTAAACCCACAAACCCATATTAGTTTTTCTTTGCGCACAAAATATTTTTGGAGAATAATTTCAACACCAATGGCTGGAGGTATTTAAGATTTACTGGGCAATTTTAATTTTTACTTTTCAATTCTTTTTTAAGTTTTTATTCTGCATTATAGAATCGATATTTAGCTAACATGATCTTCATTCTTATGCGGCTTATCATTCCCCTCTGAGCTGCATTTACGATTTACATAAAAGCTGCTGCTATAGCGCACTCTCTCAGAACCTGAATTACTCACTCGATGAATCCGGCCTTCTGGTGTCCCTTCTTATGTGGATACAGGCTTTGGGAAGCCCTGCTTACCTAAAGATGCAGTTTGAATGCTTGAAGCCTCCACATGAATCTTACTAGAAGATACAAGTCCCTTATAAGCAAGGATAGCAGATGCTTGGGCACAAGCTACAGTAATTTCAAGGTTGCGTTCCATATGGGGAGACTCAACGAAACCCCGGATAGTTGAAAGGAACTTTGAGGGATCAAATGAATAAATTGCATGGGAAATGTCTGTATGGTTATTCACAACTGCACCCTCGCGTCCACTATTAGCGATAACTCTGTTTCCAAGTATATGCTGAGCTTCTTCAGACTGTCGAACAATATAATCATAACTCCACTCGCCTGGCCAATTCATCCAATGCATGCATAAACACATTGCGAAAAGTCCTTGCACTAGTCTACTTTGCGTTCTGTGAGAAATGAGATTGAAAAGGTACCAACTGAGATTCCCATTATTTTCATCGACTTCAACTTGGAGTAATGAATTATAATATTCGGGGTCAACTTCCTTAATTTCTTTAATTACAATCATGTTTGCCAATGTTGCAAGGCAATTTGTGTGAAGATAAACACCCCTCAATTTTAACATATTATACTGTTCTTATAAGGATCACAACCATCAGTGAACCAAGTGACGTTTGATGCAAGAGTCGTTCTTGGTACCGTGAAACATTTGGCAGTATCAACTTATGTATACTAGCATTGAAATATGAGCCTTGACTAAGTATTAAAAGAATAATAAGCAATATATAAATTTGATTTGAAGATCTCCGTGGTGCATCATAAAGAATTTCCAAAATTGGTATCAACAATGTATCTAAATCAGTCCATGCTAACACATACTCCAAGAAGTCAGAATTCCCATGGACCAGTGAGTAGAGCAGCAAGATTGAAGTTCAATCAAACTGCCACTAGAAGCACAAGTACTGAACCTTCGAGTGCAAGGAACCATATGTTTGATTTATCGATGGGTCGACATCTTGTTTTCCCATAATCCTTAGTATTATATTTGTCTTGCTCTTCGTAATTTGTGGTGCTATGACTTGTAAAAACCAAACCTCGGGCGAAGAGATGTAGTCCACTTCAATGGATTTTGATAACAGATATGATTGCGTGCTTAAGTTGTGCTCTTCATAAAATGATGGGTAAACTGAGATTTGTTTTAATTCCCAAACATAACCAGAGTAGCAATATTCATAGAGACCCAATATTCCCTTGATGATAACTCCTTCACGAAGCTGAATTTCGCCAAACGGTTTCTGGGTTATAGGAAAAACGGCGCTATGAACACAACCCACGTCTCGGAATTTAGATATTTTTCTCCATTTGGTCGTAAATTGGATATTTTACCTACAACAACTCAACTACCCAACTGCTGCTTTTATTCATTTGGTGAATTCACACTCGAATGCATTCCTACACCGAACCTTCTTGCAACCAAGAAGAAATTTATTAAAAAAATTCATAAAATTAACGAATTATAAGAATAATAGCTGTTGTTTCTAAATCCTTATAATTAACAACATAATGGATTAATAACGAAAAAACACTAGGTACAAGCATGTAATGATGTGATAAATATCGTGAAAATTTGGGCAAAAGTGCGGCTCAACATCCCCCCACGCTGAACTTCTTGCACGTCCTCGTGCAATCAAAACTATAAGACAATGAAATAAGGTAGGGAAAATTTCGGCAAAGAGTTCAACAAGTAAAGATGAAGATGCCTAATGTTGTAATGCATTCCTCCGCCCGCAACATCTAAAACCATGCGAAATGATAAAACAAAATCAGGTACCAAAAGTAGACATGATGCAGAAAATAGTATCGCACATACCTGTTACCTTGTCCCAAATTTTGTTTTTGCCCAAGGTCTTATGATAAAATAAAGTTTTACTGAAGAGGTGCAATTTTACAAATAATACCATAGGTTTCATGCACCTACTATAGCAATCTTGTACCTAGGTCATTCAACACATATGTGGAGGCAACTATAATCGATACACATTGTCGGCAACCAACACCTTGTGAGTAGTCATCATTTGAGTACTTCATCACTTCAAATACCATTAAAGTGAGTTACGATACCAGTCAGAAACCTCTTTATTGAACACTCTAAACTACGTTGTCATCCGGATTCAAAAATAAATTTCCTCTTAATCTAGTAAAAATAATTACCTTCACTAAGGGTACCACATCATTCAAAGATTCTTGATTTTTGAAATATAGGACTCAAAGCATCATCTTCAAATTGTCTTAAAACCATTGCCCAAGAAAAATGATGAGTCTTAGGGAAAGAGAAGGATAACCAAATGAATTATAGTATGCAGTTAAATTTAATACTACAAACATGGCCTTGCTGCCCGCAGGTGTCCATAACCTTGATAGGGATGTCTTTTAACCTAGCGGAATGTCAGTATCCCCCTTACTAGATACAGATTCAGAGTTAGCTTATTTTCCTCTTTAGATGAAGGCCGTTGTCCTGGCTTGGTAACCAGCTGATGGCAGTGCCACTCACAAGAAGTAACATGGATGAACAAGCTGGCTCGTGATGAGACCTCCTGTATTCCACCTTTTTGGCTGAAAGCCATTACTCTGGCTTGGTGACTAGTAGCAGTAATGTCATGCATGCTAGATCCTATGATTGTGGTAGGTCGGCTCATCACGAGACCTCCTATCCTTCCCTAAATCTTTGTAAGCTCTGATTATGATTAACCTTAAAGGTTACTTAATAAGTGGGGAGACAGATCTACTCCTTAAGAGTACAGGATGGCATGAAAAGTTTTTAATGACTAATCATTGCTGGCCAATTCCTCTACCCTGAAGACTTGTTAAAGATATCCCAGACAATGACCGAAAGATTCTTGAGTTAAGAATGCTAGTGTTCTCCTGAATATCTCATTATGATCTTTGCAAGAGTGGTCTACCATAGTGATTTTCCTATAGTACCTTCCAAGGGAAACTGAAAATATATATCCAAGACGACAACTTATTAGAGCGATTAATCATGGTTACTTTTTTTCAAAATCGAGAGGTATTAGAGTGAATGGTACTCAACAAGATTTGTCACAAATGTGTGTGATAACAACTAATGTGGATCAAATTAGCTTTAACATGCATTATTTAAAATTTAAAACCCTAATAACATTGTAACTTATTTATTAATTTATTCTCCTACCCTACTTTACCCCGAAAGACTCCCGTTTAAGTATAGGAGTACTTCCAATGAAGCCATGTGCATAACAAAATGCTGATTATACTCACGCTTAGTTTTAACGAATAGACTTCAAGACATACGAAAGCATGAGAAATTAGTCGCTTTAATTGATATGGTATCAAGAGTTTCCGAATGCCGAGGAAATAAGATGGCTTAAGGACTGCTTGAAACCAGGATTTAATGGAATCCACATATTTATGAATTTCCAACTGATGCAAATCTTCCACAGTTTGATAGTCACTCTCCTGGAGGCACAAAGAATCTGGTGAAAGAGAGAAGATAAATCCCTCAAGTTTAGGCTCAAATATATGCTTTTCAAACATATAAGAATGGTTGAGAGAGATTTTAGGGTTTTGAGTTTCAACAACATTTTTAGAACAAGTTCCAATGAAATATTTCTCCTCTTGTGTTCTTTGAATTATATCTTCCCGGGGTGAATGCTCTGTAGTAATGGGGGAAGTTTCCAGATTCATTCCCTTTTCCAACATGGAGGGTGTGAAATTTTGTTCAATAGGGGAATCAACAGAAAGAATAGGTGGTTCAAATTGTTGTGCAACCTGATGGTTTAGATTAGGGTTTAGGATGTGGTTTGAGCTAAGGTTTTGGTTAATGCGTGGAATAAGGTTTGGATTTGGATTGGGATTAGGCTTTGGACTAGGGTTAGGTCTAGGGTGTGGATTAGGGTTTGGATTAGGACTAGGGTATGGATTAAGGTATGGACTAGGGTTAGGGTATGGATGAGGGTTAAGGTAAGGTTGCATATGCGGTTGGGACCATGGAGGAAGATAACTTAATAGTGCGTTGGAAAGAAATTGTGGTTGTTGGTGCTCATACGATTGAATTTGCATGGGAGATTGCCCTAAAGAGAAGGATTCAAACAATTCTTAAGGCCATTGAGATATCTGGCTCAGGGATAACATCCAAGGAGAGGGCCATTGTGGCCATGAAGTACGATATTCAATTGGAGGAGGACCAGAAGTTTGCCATGGAACTGCAGGATTATAAACATGTTGAGGAATCTGCTCAGGAAAATAAGAATTATTCCAAGTATCAAATGGTGTTGGGTTTTGAGTTATACCTGGCGGTTGATTTGATTCCTTACTTTATACCCTGAGTACCTTTCGTAATTGTGGCAGTTATGGGCAATGTTCGGTTGCATGATCATCGTCGCAAATTTTTCAAACTTCCAGACCGCTAAGTGGGCACTTTCCAAGACAATGTTTCTTTCTATAGTTGGCACATAAGATAAGCATTATTTCTTTGTCCTTCTCTTGTTCCTGCAAATCATCCAATTTCGAAATCAAAGATTTAATTATATTAAATTTATGTTCAAGCGAGATATTAAATTCATCACTTGTGAATTCTTCATCGGATGAGTTGTTCATCTCTGTAGCAGCATAAAAACTCCTCATTGAATGATTCCTTAGAATACCGTCTTCTGGTCTTCAATGAGAAAAATGGTACATTCTGCCATCACATGGATTAGTACGCAAGGGTTCTTACAGTACCCCAAAAATGATATAACATCGAAGATTTGATTATGAAGATAAATGAATTTTAAAATATTTTGACTGAAATAAAGCTCACCACGCTTGCATGAAAGGAAAATGCCAAATCAAAGTACTATTAATCTATGAAAAGCAAAACAATTTGGAAATGAAATGTCTAAAGCTTACTTCTACTTCTACACATAAGCAAGATAAGGAAATAAAAGTTCAAGAGATAAGAAAGATGGCTAGAATTTGGAGCAACCCCACAATAGTGGATGCGTGGCTCTTCACTCATGTGTTACCGTACACTCTCCGCCCTCTGACGTCCTGCAATATCTTTGAAACTCTGTAAGCAAAATTTTACCTGAGCCAAAATACAACTCCCCGGCAACAGCGACAAAATGTTGGTCGGATTAATTGTCGGATTAAACCTCTCAATGTTAATTATCAATCCGGGAGTCATAAACGCGAGTTGTAATGCGTATGGGCTCAGCTTATTGATCAGAGTATAAATATGTTCCTTATTAATGATAAATTAGGTGCTAAAATGAAACACACATTTGCTGGCAAAAAAGAAATCCTGAAAAGGAAAGCTACTTAACCAATTTCATTAAGTGAAAACTCCATAATGCAATTAAACCACAAAGAAATCCTCAATCATGTGACATTCTCGCACTCGCATTCTACTTTTTAAATCTCCTATGATAACTTAAAAACCTTAATCTATTAACTCCTCTCACTAACTTGACATTAACACTTGGAACTAAGACTTGAGATAACTAAAAGAACACACACATTACCCTAATAATAACTTCAAACCTTAAACTAACTAAACAAATTCAAGATTTAAATTAACAAATTACAATTCTATCTACTGCTAAAAGAAACCATGCCACTCTATAAAATAACACTTGAGAATCCCATTAAAAACTATATAAATATTTTAATCTAAATGAAAATGAACTATTAAAAAGCAAGCCTACTTCAAATCGAATCATGTAACTCAATAACTAAAACTAAATCAAAATTATGTAAATCATTAATGAAAACTAAATCACTGCTATCTCCATAATCAAATCCACTACATCCACGCTCAACTCATAAAGAAATGATTATACTATGAAAGCAATCATGATTCTAATTAAAAATAAATCCAATGATTAAACGAAGTCCCGGGATATATAAACAAATAATAAACAAATCAAATGATGATTAAATCCTGCAAACATTAAATCAAATCAAAATTTGCAAACATTCAAAAATATTATATTATGCAAGCTTGGAGTTATTATTCTAAAATGACCGTATTAACATACCAAAATCCAAAGCATCTAACCTGTTATTATTCCATACTCAAATTAGAACTATTAAAATCTGTTCTACTTATGTAAGGAGTAATACTTATTCAATCCATTAATTGGCACAATGCTGCAATGAATGAATGGTTTGGAGTTTAACCACACCTTCACACAGAACCTGGAATGTTAAAATCGCACACAACTAATTTTCCTACTGCTGATTGATGAAGCTTGACTCCAGATGTGGTGGGCCCTCCCACTCCTGGAGTAAGCTGAGTTACTACAGTCGGAGAAATATTTAAAACATCAAATGCAAAATACAATATGAATCATAGTAAAAATGCTAGTGCTCACAATATGAAGCAAATTTATACAAATATTTAAAACAGCGTTTGAGAAATTGATTACACAAATTAGGCACAACAATTCTGGTTTACACACAGCAATTTCCTCATTTCTCTGCAAACTCAAATCTTGTTCTACATCTCTGCAATTCGACCTCTGTTTAATGACCAACTGATCTGCGCTCCCGGTTCTTCATCTGAGAAATCGATTTTAATTGATGGACTCACTAATTCTACGCCCTCTACATCTTCAGAAAATTGATTGCTTCATTCTACAACTACTACACATTTCCCTATCTATCAACTTCTCTCCCTACAACTACTACCTCCCTATCTCATGCGCACTGATATATATACATTTTTAATTACAAAACTGGAGCTTCAACCCAGAAATAGAGAAAATAATTTGTTTTACAAATTTCCGGAATGAGAATTGGTTTGAAACAGAATTCCAGATTCTGGAAAACGTTCCTCCTTTTGTGGGATTCTTCTGTTGCTAGAAGGCGCGTTCTTGGTTTCTGGAAGAAATTGAAGTATCTGTTGACTTTACACAGCAGTTCCAACAATGATCTTCATTCTTATGCGGCTTATCATTCCCCTCTGAGCTACATTTACGATCTACATAAAAGCTGCTGCTATAGCACACTCTCTCAGCACCTGAATTACTCACTTGATGAATCCAGCCTTCTGGTGTCCCTTCTGATGTGGATACAGGCTTTGGGAAGCCCTGCTTACGTAAAGATACAGTTTGAATGCCTGAAGCCTCCACAGGAATCTTACCAGAAGATATAAGTCCCTTATAAGCAAGGATAGCAGATGCTTGGGCACAAGCTACAGTAATTTCAAGGTTGCGTTCCATATGGGGAGACTCAGCGAAACCCCGGATAGTTGAAAGGAAATTTGAGGGATCAAATGAATAAATGGCATGGGAAATGTCTATATGGTTATTCACAACTGCACCCTCGCGTCCACTATTAGTGATAGCTCTGTTTCCAAGTATATGCCGAGCTTCTTCAGACTGTCGAACAATATAATCATAACTCCACTCCCCTGGCCAGTTCATCCAAAGCATACATCAACGCATTCCAAAAAGCCCTTGCACTAGTATGCTTTGTGTTCTGTGAGAAATGAGATTGAAAAGGTACCAACTGAGATTCCCATTATTTGCATCAACTTCAACTTGGAGTAATGAATTATAATATTCGGGGTCAATTTCCTTAATTGCTTTAATTACAACCATGTTTTCCAATGTTTCAAGGTAGTTTGTGTGAAGATAAAAATCCCTCAGTTTTAATAGATTAGACTGTTCGTATAAGGATCAAAACCATCAGTGAACCAAGTGATGTTTGATGCAAGAGTCGTTCTTGGTACCATGAAACATTTGGCAGTATCAACTTATGTATACTAGAATTGAAAGATGAGTCTTGACTAAGTATTAAAAGAATAATAAGCAATATATAAATTTTATTTGAAGATCTCCGTGGTGCATCATAAAGCATTTCCAGAATTGGTATCAACAATGTATCTAAATCAATCCGTGCTAACACATACTCCAAGAAGTCAGAATTCTCATGGACCAGTGAGTAGAGAAGAAAGATTGAAGTTCAATCAAACTACCACTAGAAGCACAAGTTCTGAACCTTCGAGTGCAAGGAACCATATGTTTGATTTATTGATGGGTTGACATCTTTTTTTCCCATAATCCTTAGTATTATCTTTGTCTTGCTCTTCGTAATTTGTGGTGCTATGACTTGTAAAAACCAAACCTCGGGTGAAGAGATGTAGTCCACTTTAATGAATTTTGATAATAGATATGATTGCGTTCTTAAGTTTTTCTCTTCATAAAATGATGGGTAAACTGAGATTTGTTTTAATTCCCAAACATAACCAGAGTAGCAATATTCATAGAGACCCAATATTCCCCTGACGATAAATCCTTCACGAAGCCGAATTTCACCAAACGGTTTCTGGGTTATAGGAAAAACATTGCTCTGAACACAACCCATGTCTCAGAATTTAGATATTCTACTCCATTTGGTCGCAGATTGGATATTTAACCTACATCAACTCAACTACCCAACTGCTGCTTTTATTCATTTGGTGAATTCGCACTCGAATGCATTCGTGCACCGAACCTTCCTGCAACCAAGAAGCAATTTATTAAAAACATTCATCAAATTAACGAATAAAAATAATAATAGCTATTGTTTCTAAATCCTTCTAATTAACAACATAATGGATTAATAACGAAAAAACACTCGGTGCAAGCATGTAATGATGTGATAAATATCGTGAAAATTTGGGCAAAAATGCGGCTCAACAAGAAGGGAGTAAGCAGAGCTCTCTCTCTCTGAAAAAAAAAACTGCATCAGTGGTGTTGTAAATAAACTTTAGCCAAAGACTAAAGCAAATGATGGAGGAAATGAAGCAACAACCTACAGCAAGGAGTGCTAGTTTTGTTCCATAGGAGAGGACCAGGATGGTTCCAAAAGACTAAGATTAAAGGAGAAGAATCTTGGTGAGGTATTGTGTGGTAAGAAGAGGAGAAGCTTCCTACTGAAGAGGTTGGTTGTAGCTCATAGTGGGCATGGATAATCTCACAGAAGAAGGGCTGTTGAAGGCAATGAAAAACACTCAAAGAGGAAGTCCAGAAGGAAGCCATAATAACATGAAAAGGGATACCAGAGCAAAGGTTACAAGAAAACAAATGAGTGATGAAGAAAGAGATAAAGTGTTAGCCAAGATTAAAGCACAACTCAATGAAATAAAGCAGTGGCTACAAGAACAAATAACGTAGTGGAAGAAATAATTATTAACAATATTGAAGAAAGGAATTTATGTAGGAAGAAGAGTAAAGTGGCCCATCAAAGAGTTGTATTATAAGAAGATAATGTAATGAGTAGAGGAAGAGAAAGCACTCAGAGAAGCTGAGTGTAAAGTCAAAGAATCCATTTATGAACCTGAAAAAGCAATAATCCTTGGAGAGGAAAATGATGATGAAGTGATGCTAGAAGCATTGTCCGAGACTAGATTGTCTCATGATTTTGGTTTTAATTATGTTGGTAAGTGTATAATTGCAGGTGGAACAACATAATTGGTGGAAGTACCAAAAGGGAAGAGGCATGTTAGTGAGAGACAATATATGACAATGGAGCTTGGAGAGGAGCAGTTCCAGGAAACTATTACAAGAAGAATAAATAGAAGGGTTCATGATGAAGCTCTTCAAGTTTGTAAATTGAAGCTCAAAGGTACAATTGGCTGGGTTTTTTTATTTTTGATAATTGCATATTAGTCATCCTTTAAGGAGTTGAAGATATTTGGAATTTGGGAAAAGAGAGATGGAATGTTTTTCATAGTGCGAATAGTGGAGAAGGAATTGGCCATAATAGCTTAGTTCAAAGTATTACTAATGGCTCAAAAATGCAGACACAAGGAAATAGTTTGGAGGATAAAAGAAGAAGAGAAGTTGTGGAGACAAAGACTTGTACATTGGTTGGGGATGATATGAAAGAACAAGAAATAACTAAGGATGAAAATGGAATGAATTTTTTTGAACACAGTTGGTTCATTGATGAGGAGAAAGTTAAAGTTATTAAGGAAATATTTATTGATAACCTGATGGACTATGAAAATAGTTCGGACCAGCTTAGAGGAAAAACATATGAAGCAACAAAATAAGATCCTCATATTTTTAAATGTGACTTTTGGTATGTGTTTGTAGGTTTTAAAGGTGAGAATAATTAACCTAATGAAGTTCTTATGTAGGTAGAAGAGGAATTGAGACTCATAGAGGAGTTAGCTGTAATGGAGGAGTTATGTGAGAATTTGTTTGTTAATGATAAAGCTGTTGTAGTAGAGGGAATTAAAGAGTAGACCGCAATAGTTGTTATGAAGGAGGATGGAACATCACCAAATGAAGAAACATATGAAGACATGCTTGAGTAAAATCTCATACCCACAGAAGGAAGCACAAGTGAGTTGAGATTGAACCTTTGGAGGAGTGGTTGACAGAAGACCTGAGCAATGGATCATTAGAGAAATTTTCAGTTAAAAAATGGGCCTAAAAAAGAGTTGCACAACCAAAATCAAATTTATTAGAACCAATAGAATTTAAGGGGATGATGTCAACCATGAGAGATGATTCACCATTTTTGGAGTAAAAAGGTAAAAAAATAAAAAAATAGAAATAAATAAAAAAACTATTTTGTTTGTTAATGATAAAGATTTTGTCGTAGAGGGAACTGAATAGAAGACCTCAATATTTTTTATTAAGGAGGATGGAACAACACAATATGAAGTAACATATGAATACATGCTTGATGGAAGTCTCATACCTGCAGAAGGAAGCACAAGTGAAGCTGAGACTGAACCTTTGGAGGAGTGGTTGATAAAAGACCTGAGCGATGGATCATTAGAGAAATTTTGAGGTAAAAAGTGGGCCTCAAAACAAAAATGTACAACCAAAATCAACTTTATAAGAACCAATAGGATTCAAGATGATGATGTCAACCATGGGGGATGGTTCACCATTTTTGGAGTAAAAAGGTAAAATATTAAAAAATAGAAAAAATAAAAAACTATTTTTCAATTTGTATTTTCAACTTATCTCCCTACGATTTTACTCAAATTTTGAGCAGGAGCACTCATTGGAGGCATAATTTAATTGCTCATCCAAGAAGCACCCATGTTTCATACTTTCTATTGAACTTGCTACATGAAAAACTAGAAATACATGAAAATCGTGATTTCAAACATGTTTTTTCATGTATTTCTAATTTTTCATGTAGCATGGTCCATCAAAAGTATGAAACATGGGTAATCCTTGGATAATAAATTAAATTATGCATCCAACAAGTGCTCCCTCTTGAAATTTGAATAAAATTGTAGAGAGATAAGTTGAAAATATGAGTTGAAAAAGTAGTTTTTTCCTTTTTCTCTCTAAAATTTGATGATGTAATCTAATCTTGTTTTATTATTTCCAGTATTATTTTATAATATTCCTTAGGAGGCCCATTTTAGACTTAAAAATTTCTCTAATGGTTGCATGGAGGATGAGGATACAATGGTTGATGGTACAATTGAAAGTGATTTTGAATTGTATGAAGAATTGAATTTCTTGGAACATAAGATAGAAACCTTAAGAATGCACAAACATATTGCAAGAAAATAACTAGAGGAGGAAGGATTTGCGTTCAAAGCCAATGAGGAAAGAGATGTTAGGTGTGAGAAACAAAGATACAAACAATTGATTAGTAAGTGTTTTATAACCCTTATACCAAAGGAGGATGTGCAACAACTTAAGGATATGAATACCAACAACGGAGATCAACCAAAGATAAATGTTGACAAGGGAGAATACCATCCAAAAGGAGGAGGTGAAACAGACAAAGGAGGATGCACAACAAGGAGGAACATTTGATCGAAGGAGTCTGTATCAACAAAGCAAATGGACAACAAAATCACAAGATATGGAGACCCGAAGAACAAATAATAATGGAACAAAATCAACACAGTAAGGAAAAAGACCAACTACAAACTAGAATTTTTGATCTAGGAGGACTTCATCAACATACACATGGTCAGGAAACCATACAAATTTTCCACCTTGGGAATCTGATGCAGGAGCATTCGACTTCCAATTGAAAATAAATTTTTACTAGACCTAGGGGATTTCATTTACCAAGGAAGTTTGTTCCCTAAATGATTGTAATTATTTAATTATTTGTGTTTTCTTATGTTTTCATGAGAAATGTATATAAGTATTGAAAATAAGGAATATTGTATCTATATCTCTTCTACATGAGATATCTTGAGAATATTAGGGAGTTGGAGGGATTTTTGAGTTAGTTAGATCCCTATAAATATTTGTGGATCTAGGAATCCTAGAATAGGGGTTTAGGTGAGGAATTTGTGGATCTAAACTAGAATATAGTTCAAAATCCTATTGTTTAAATATGTAGCAAAAATAAGATTATGCAGTGGTGAGAGAGAAGAGAATCGATAGGCCTGGGGAAGCCAAAATATGGCTTTAATGCCAAAAGGGGCATGTATTGTAAATCTGGCTAGAAGGGCCAATTGTAAATATGTTTTATTCTTTTAATTAATACTAGGAAGGAAGCGCTCTATCCTAGTATCCTGAGTGGATCTGTGTATGAGAGGGAAGAGAGAGTTTATTTAATAACTAGTCATTGTGCAATATTTATGGCCATAATACATACACTATAGCATATGAGGGTCGTGTGTGAAGGCGAAACAGAGAGGCCAAGAGTAAACAAGATCAATAATGGACTCGATCAAGACCTCCACTTAAGTGGATGATCAAATTTATGTAAAATCAAGAGGAGCACAAAGGCCGAGTTAAAGAAAGGAGGAACATTTCTGTGAAATAGCTAGGATGAGTAGCTATTGAAAGGGTTGAAAAGATGGTGCTGAGGTTAGATAGTAGAGTGGAATATGGGAAGGAGTACATAGGAGTACACAGTAAAGGAATGGAACTTAGTCATTTTATCTTTTTAAAGATTTCGATCAATTGATAGAGCCGAGAGATGGGATTGATATCACTGGGAGACAAACTGTGAATATCCGGGTCGAAGGCTTTATTTCAGAAGGAAAGAGCATGAGTTCTGGACCGCACCGGGCTAGAGTCATTGTCCTGGAGGAATACAAGGGTATATTTTAACTAATTATGCACACTGATTGGACTGGATGATGTGCGAGTCAACCAATAGAAACATAGGAGCTAAATAAAGCAAGGCCTTGAAGCCTTAATGGGCCCCATCTAGAATTTCTATACCGACGAGCTTTCGTGAAGGCATTTTTCCACAATGCTAGATTACAACGAGCAAGTAAAAGATTAAGTGGAGGACTTAAGTAGGACCCATCAAGAGGTCTTTACCGATGATGTTTGCAGATACATTTTCCATGGATCCGGGCTATTGTGAGTGAGCATACGTGGTGTGTGGAGAACGAGCAGCAATAGGAAACATGTAACTGGGGCCATTCAAGATGACCCAACATATACCTACAGTGAGAAAAATATAAAAGGGCCGAGATCCAGGTTATATAGGAAGGCCGTATGAATAACCTTTCCTTGCACGACATTACGAGAAAGATCTTGGATCCGACGACTATTAGATAAAGAAAATGGAAAAGCAGGTGAAATGTATTAAAAGGGACAAGATTCATATAAAGGGTTTGCATTGATAGTTTGAATGTGGAACCCTTTTGGATCCTCCCATTGACTACTTAAAGCCTCCAATTATATTTTCACAAAAGGGATTTATGTCCCATTAATGAGTCTGTGCACTGGGTTGAAGGATGTGCCTTTTTGGAGAAATAAATTTGGGAACTATCGGTTAAAAATGCAAAATGCTAAAAATTTGGGTCTGCATCAATTTAGGTCAAGAGAAGAGTGCATTTATTTGTCATATCATACATTCCTCATCCTAAAATAGAATATATCTATTCAAAGTTGAAGGCATTGAATTCACTAGTACAAGCCATATAAAAAATTTGTCCTGCAAATTTGAAGGTAATGACTTCACTAATGTTAGAGGCTGGATTCAAGCTATATAAAAAATTTGTACTGCATGAAGAAAATTCTCTTGGCCACCATATTGAAACAATGGCCATTTCTTTTGGATGCATCTCCAAGCATTAAGAGCCTTCCTCTTTTTATGACTGCCATAGTGCTAATAAGTTTATCTATAACATTGTAAATAGTGAGATTATAGTTAGGAATGTTAGCCTCATAATTTTAAGGATTTATGTTCTTGTGGCGATTATTGGTGAACTATAATATAAACAAACTAGGGGTTTTTGTATAATTTTAATGTATCTTCAAAATTTCTCATGTAATGTACTAAAACATAAGACTCAAATCTACTCTACCAATCTGCAGAAGTAAATTCACGATCTAGAACAAAAATCATTAACATGCATCAAGATTCAACACATATACATAAATATATATATATAGGCAAAGCAACTGGTCAAAACCACTTACTATATGTATTGCATTAATCAAAGAATCTATATGAATACAATATGCTCTGGTCAACCTTGAGCTCAACCTGCATACGTATTTTCTATCCTCTTCCTGAATGACTAACTTTGGCTAACAATTAGCCAATTTTCTAAGCCTCCAACCTCCTATTTCCTTGCGATGTTCCTTGAGGAATTAGGGCCCTATTAATTAGGAAATTCCTTAATGACAATTGTGCAACTCCTTTAGGCCTTCCTTTGAATTCATGCATGAATTGTACAACTTGGAATATTCTACAAGTGATAATAGACTGCCATTTAACTCCAATCTAAAATTTAGGAATCACTGTACACAGCTCAAGTTCACCCTCCAACTTGAATTAACTAAGCTAACGATAATAACTCAGTTAACTCATTCAAGTTGTCTGCTGATGTGGAATTTCGATTTTCTCCTAATTTAATCAAAGAAAAAATTAAATTAGGAATTTATTGCTGCATTTTCAACACTCCCTCTTAGCAAGAAAGAGATTATCATATATCCTAATACTAATTCTATAGAACTCACATTTTCCTCTTGATAAGGCCTTTGTCGAAATATCTGCATCCCGTTCCTTTGTCAAAATGTACTGCAACAACATGATACACCTTTGCACACAATATCGTAGATGGTGGTACCAGATATCAATTTGCTTGGATCGATCGTGAAAAATTGGATTCTCAGAGAGTTTGATACAAATATGTTTGTAATAGTGAATCAAAGTAGGATCCATCATCTAAAAAAATAACCCAACAAGAATATTTCTCATCCAGATAGCTTCACAAGCTGCTTGACTGGCATCCATGTACTTTTCTTTGCCTGAGCTAAGTGCAACTGATCTCTACTTCCTGCTGTGCCAAGAAACTACTGTTGAGCCAACATTGAAAATTCCTCTTAAAGTGCTCTTCCTAGCTGTTGGAACACTTGCCCAATTTGCATCTGTGAAGCCTTGTAGCTTCACTCCCTCTATCCGTCTGTACCAAAGTAAAAACTGAGTGGTGCCTTTGAGGTACTGTAGTACATGTTTAACAACCCTCCAAAATAATTTGGTCGGTCAAACCATGGCTTGGCTCAATTGATTGACCACATAAAACATGTATGCCCGTGTGTTCACCAAATACATAAAATAACCCACCAACTGCCTGTACACGGTAGCATCCACTTCCTCACCGAAGTGGCATCCTCTTTCCTCAAGTTGGTCGCTAGAGGAGTCCCCATGGGTTTGCATATGTTAATGTAGAACTTATAAAGTATATTTTTGGCATAATTTCCCTGAGAGACAAACAATTCCCCTTCTCTCTTCCATAGTGCATCAACCCCATGTCCTTCATTTTGAATTCTCTTGTAATGTGCTCCTTGCAAGACCCGATAAGTTGTTCATCACCGATTAAAATCAAGTCATCAACATATAAGATTATAATAAAAAAATTATTTTCTACCACAATGTGGTAAAGGTTTGCATCTACTTCACTTTTGGTGAATCCCAACTCGATGAGGTAGCTATCGATACTGGTGTACCAAGCACAGGGTGCTTATTTCAGCCCATACGACGCTCACTTGAGTCGACACACATGTGACTCTCTGTCGAAGGTTTTAAAACCTTCAAGATGTTCAATGCACACCTCCTCCTCAATCACTCCATTGAGGAATGTTGTCTTCACATCCATCTGGTGGAATTTCCACCCGATCTGTGTAGTTAGAGCCAGAATTGATCATATGGAAGAGCACCTTGCTACAAGAACAAAGGTCTCTTCATAGTCAATCCCTTCTACCTGAGAGTACCCCTTGGCCACAAATATATCCTTTTGCTTCTCGATGCTTCCGTATGTTGCATGATTTACCTTGTAAAGCCATCTTGAACTCACCAATGAATTATCTGTAGGCCTTGGGACCACTTCCCAAACACAATTTTTGAAAATGGAATCATATTACTCTAACATAGAATCAATCGATATCGTCTTCTTTACTACTTCCTCGAATGAGTCTGGTTCCGTCTCTACTAGCTCTCTCATCAAAGCCATGTAGCTTGCGTATTGTCCTCCTCTACTTGCACTGTGATGTGGGTGCTCCCACATTCTCTCTATCATCCTGCAATAATCTGTCAGCTTCCTTGGTCCACTTCCTTCCTTCCCTCGATGTATCTTCTTGAGTGGTTGTATCAACTCTCTTTTCCTCTGCATGTGGCTGCTCCACATCTTCTTGAGGTTCTTCCTTTGGAGTCAAAAGCTCCTGATCTGCATGCAACTGAAGCTCCGTCTCAAGCAAATAATTCATTTCCTTCTCTTCATTGAACTTCACATCTCTACGAACAACTATCATCCCCATAGATCGCAGGTACACCCAATAGTTGTGAGGTGTATCCGTGTACCCCAAAAATATTCCCAACTTTGCTGTTGAATCTAGATTTTTCCTTGTTTCAATGGAAAAATGGAAATACACTGATGATCCAAAGATATTAAGGTGTAAAAAATTTGGTTTCTTCCCTTAAAAATATTTTCTGGTGTACACATCCTGAGAATTAGATGATGAGTCATGTTATGCACATATACCGTTGTGTTGCATACTTTGACCCACAAGTGCAGAGGTAGGCCCTGGTCATGCAACATCGCTCGTGCTACTCCTATAATACTTATGTTATTCCTATTAATCACCCCATTCTGTTGTGGTTTATGGGGTTCTTTCAACTCCCATAGAATTCCTTCCTTTGCACAGAAATTTTAAAACTCATTCGACACATATTCACCATTGTTATCACTCATGAGAGCCTTCACTTTCATGTCAGTTTCTTTCTCAAAAAGTGTTTTAAATTCAACAAATTTGGTGGTCTAGATGGATATTGGTGGCCACCCAACTATTCCACCTAGAACTCAAGCTAGTTTCATTCGGTTTCATCAGTTTCCTTGTTTATAGCAGTATTTACTATTTTTAGCATTTTTTTGGGTCTTGAACTTCCGGAGCAGTTTTGACCCCCTAAATGATGTTTTTTTGAGGTCCATAGTAGGCCCATGGCCATAGGTAGGGGCATGTAGAAAATGTTGTAGTACTCATAGATATATTTCCAACAAGGTATCGTATGCGCCAAACAGAGATAATATGACCAAGTTACGACCCCGGGATGTTGGTTGCCCAACTAACCGCAATGGGGCACATAGACTATTGGCGTTCCATCTCATGGGGTTAGGGTTTTGGTTGTTTATGATTTTCCCTTGTTTTTCAATAATACAAATTCCCTTGAGCCTCATTTTAACATAGTTCAGAGGCATGTAGTCGCCACATCTCTTCTGATAGATAAGCTACCATCACCTGATCTAGTTTATTTCCATTCTGTATGTAAGAATATTTAAGCTCTTTGATATTAATGAAATGATGTTTTTATTTCTAATGCATGTCTGTGTTTATGTTTAAATCTATATTCTATTACATTCTTGCATAAGTTTGGATCATTTAGAGAATGTTTGGTCTTTCTCCTGCATGAAAAAAATACAATACTTACGTGAGAAATCGTCTACAAATATAACATAATACCTGTGCTTGGACATGGAGGTTGTTGAGAAAGGTCCACAAACATCAGAGTGGATCCTTTCAAGGATTTCATGCACCCTGCTATCATGGTAATTGAAGGTGGATTTTGTGTACTTCACCAAGGTACACTCTTTGCATCTATTTTGCTGCTCCAGTGCTCCATTGGGGAGGTATCTGGTGATTTACTGCATGATATTCAAAGCTCCATGGTGCAAATGGCTAAGTATTCTATGCCATAATTCACCAATATATCAGATATGTACCTTATCCTCCTTTGTTCTCAAACAAACACAATTTTCCACATCCAACCTGTAGAGGTTCTTCACCTACTCTGATGTGCTCCACTTGTCTCGTGGATATTTTCCTTAAGAATTCCTTTCCTTTGCTGAAAATCACATCGTAGCCATGAGCTTGAAACACAGCGATAGAAACCAAATTCTTCTTTAGATCACCCAGAACAAACATCACATCCTTAAGCCTGAGAGGGGAGCCAAACTGCCTCTGAAAATTAAATGTACTGATACAAGTCACGCTATACCTTCATCTCCCATCTCGATGTGCACCTAGAGGTCTTTATCCTCCAAGTCACTGAAGAAATCTCTGTTCCCCGTCATATGGAATGAGGCACCACTATCGAGATACCAAGAACTTCCCATCACTATGCTTTCCATGCATGCAATGAGGGTAAAATCAAGCTGGAAATGTGAATATAGAGCTTCATCTGCCGATCCTCCTAAGGTCTTAATTCTTGTTTTCTTGTGTGGGCATTTCATGGCATAATTCCCAAATTCATGACTGTTAAAACACTTGATTTTGGACAAGTCCTTTTTCTTCCCCCATTGAATGAAATATCCTTTGGATTGGGATTTATTCCCTTTCCATTTCTTTACCTTTCCATTCAAGGCACAATTCTCCTCATCCTCAACCTTGGATGAGGTCCCATCTCTGTTGCTCCGTATTATTTCTTCTTGCACTAGATCGAACCATAACCGCTCCCACTGTGGTAGTTTATCTCTACCATTTACGTAATATTGATAACTATACCAGCTCTTGGGAAGACCCAACAAAGCTAGAGATATCAAATATTCTTTAGGAAAAGTAACACCAACCCCACCAAGTTCATCACGACACTGTGTAAACATGCTCAGATACTGTGTAATTGGTTCATTCTTTTGCATCTTTAGGTTTCGAAGCTTGTCTTTGAGCGTCAACTTCCTGTGGTCGCCACTATTCTGGAGCATATATTTTAGTTCTTGCCACATTGCATAAAAAGTCTCTTTCCGGTGGATATTAGAGACAATATGGTCTCATACTCCCTCCAATATGATTCTCCTTGCCCTAGAAATACACTTATTCCATTCTGCTAGATTTTTAGCATCAATTGCTGTTGGTTTCAAAACGTCATTATCAATGTAATCCTTCAACCCATTATCCTCCACTGCTGCCTCCATCTGGTCCCTCCATGCAACATAATTCAAGCTACCCTCAAGGGCGTACTTGAGCCTTAGTCCATTTAAATTCAACTTCTCAGTCCTTAAGAAATCCTGTAACCTAATCTGCAACCTCGAATCTCCTGCAATGAAAACTTTGAATTCTCTTCTCTACTATGATTCTAGCTCTGATACCATGTAGAATTTTAATGTAGATTCAAAATTTTTCATGTAATTTACTAAAACATTAGACTTAAATATACTCTACCAATCTTCGGAAGTAAATTCACGATCCAGAACACAAATCATTAAAATGCATCAAGATTCAACTCACGTACACATGGATATATCTAGGGGTAAGAAAATACTCAAAAACCATTACTATCTGTATTACATTAATCAAAGAATCTGGATGAATATAATATGATCTGCTCAACCTTGAGCTCAACCTGCACAAGTATTTTCTATCCTCTGCTTGATTGACTGAATTTGGCCAACATTTAGCCAATTTTCCAAGCCTCCAAGATCCTATTTCCTTGCATCGTTCTTGAGGAATTAGGTCCCTATTAATTAGGAAATTCTTCAATGAGAATTGTGCAATTCCTTTAGGCCTTCCTTTGACTACATGCATGACCTATATAACTTGGAATATTCTAAAACTAATAGCACACTGCCCTTTAACTACAATCTCAGCTGGGTAACTCAAATTTCATGCATGCATGAGTTAATTTAAGCTAATTGATCAATTAACTAGTTAAACACTGAATATGCACCCCAATGCTAGACCTCCCACTAGTTCCTCCAATAGTTGGAATAGTTTAACTGACCTTAACTCAATTTAAATGAATTAAATTTTTACAACTGAAATTAACTCAACCTAGGCTCCTAAAATTTAGGAATCATTGTACACAACTCAATTTCACTTTCAAACTCTAATTAACTAAGCTAACTGAGTGATAATAAATCAATTAACTCATTCAAGTTGTGTGTTGATGTGGAATTTCGATTTTATCCTAATTTAATCGAAGGAAAAATTAAATTAGGAATTTCTTGCTGCATTTTCAACAATTTTATTGGTCTTCAGGTCTCTGGAAGGTAGGTGAAAGTGATCTATTTCAATTCTTGGATCCGAGAAAGAATTCAATCAACATGGAAAATGTGTTTAGGATTCAAGTTTCCTAGCATTTTTACTTTATGGACTTATGTAGTGGGATTTCAGTTTTCACTAGACATGGATGCATAGAAATTTTAGGAATTCTAGCTATAGTAAAGCATTCATGGCATCATGAATTTTTTGGAATTTTTTATGTTTGCTGCTATCAGAAGTTTGAGTACATTGGGTCATTTAGAAAACATGTAAAATCACCAACTTGTTAAGAAGTGTTATAAGAATCCAATCACATGGAAACTCATAAGTTGCAACTGCTAGAATTCAATAGATCTATAGGTATTGTTTGATATTCATGTCATATCCTTTGTGGGGTTGTAGCTACTAGAATTCAACACACACAGACACACAGACACACACACACACACACACACACATAATTTGATATGCATGTCATGGTATAAATAGTTTACTTGTGATGCACTTAAAAATTTAGTTATGAAATTGTAGACAAAGGAAATGGTGCGCAAAATTTTCATCACTATTTCCTATATGTCCACATGTCACTTTAAGAATGAAGTTACCAAGGCCTCTTAAATAAAAATTCAGTTTAAGTTGTTGTTGAAGGTGTTGAGTTTTCACTGCTGGGCATTATTGATTATGCCAATGGTCACTCTCACAAGTACAATGTATTGCAGAAAGGAAATTTTGTTTTTACATCAAAGATGGTCTAAACAAGAATGTTTGGGGAAGCAAATAAAATAATTTCTATAAACTTTTGGTTTGTATGCATTAGATTCTTGAACGTTTGGCTGGTTTCTTTGCCTTTGTGTGTATTAATTCAAGTAGTTATTATGTATACTACTTATCAAACTATGACACAAACTTATTGGTATATGTCTTGATGGGAGGGAGTAATGCTCACATGATTGTTTGTGTTACTAATAGATATATATTAAATTGTATTTCATTACATTTAATATGATCGATGACTGAAAATTGACAGTGAATTATTAATGCTTTAAAATTATTAGATCATTTCACGGTTGTTGTAAAAGTTGTAATGAAAATATCATATGCATGAATATTGATAGATGTTTGATTGATTAAAATTTTGGACTACAGTTAAAGTTATCTTGGATATGGAAATGGGTGTAAGTCTATAATAATGACTAGGTGCTACCACATACAAGAACCAAACATTATGAGAAGAATCTCATACTTGTGAAATCTAATTTCTATAAGAAACATGTTTGAAATAAAAGGTTTCTGATTGAAATTATTATGATGATATATCATGGAAACTATATATATGATACACGTGAGATAATGAATCTGTCTAGGAAGAACATATGATGGTTGTTAATTCTAAAAATCACGAAGATAATGTCATTCTAGTGACACTATAAATATATGATATGCCATGACTGTTGTTGAGATGTGCTATGCTATGTTAGAGGAACTTAGGTATATGTTTTGATTTTAAAACTCTATAAGCATATATACCCTTCCTATGCAAGGAAGCCTTGGAAAATGATGGATCACACTAGGGACTTTGTTGGGAAAAATACTAAGAGGGGGGGGGGGGGGTGAATCAGTATTTAGAGCTTACTGAATATATTTTAACTTTTTCTTTACAAAATTATATACGCGGCTTTGATGAAACCAAATCATCTATACACACGCATGTAATAAAAGAAACTAGCGTATATTGATATAATTTTGCAGATTAGAAAAAATTTTCAGGAACATTATTTAACTCAGTTTACTAGTCATGCATCTGTTAGAAAATCAGTAAATATGTGCAGTAACAATAGTATAAATAATAACACAATAGAAACACACATGAACACCAATATTTAATGTGGAAACCCAATTCGGGAGAAAACCACTGCTGCTGTTGTCTCTGTCTTCAATATTTATTATATGGAAAACTGTTTACAATATTGTATTGATGCAAACTCACTGTCAGTACACAGGAATTTACCTGCAGAAGGCTACAAACTTATCTTGTTTTCCAGCTACTACTGGAAGGGAGCTACAACCCCCTAATCTCTTTTACCAACCACTACTGGAAGGGAGCTTCAACCCCCTGATGAGAACACCAGATTTTACTGGCAAGAAGTTTCTACTTCCATACTGAAGGCTTCAACCCTTAGAACTACTGCAGACCACATTTCATAAATTTTCATACTGGATCAAACAGCATCAACAAAACTCCCAATACTTCAATCAAAACAGTGAGACCACTGTAATAATTACTCAGAAATAACCCAGACTTCAGAATAGATATGCAGATACAAACTCAACCCTGAACATTCATCAACTTAAAATGCATACGCTACTTCACTTCAATGAACCCACGTGTACGTGCGCTTTCCTTCACACCAACCTGCATATAGCTCTGTGAATACTGTTTTTCAGAATGTAATCAGTCTCAGATCTAGATCTGAGGCTTTTAGAAATGCAGAACCATTCATCAGTTAGTCACCATCAACCATGTTTATCCTCTCATTGATCAGATTTGTACATAATCAACTTAGCAGCATATACAGTATTCAAACAACCTAGATCTACAAGAAAATTTCATTGAAAGACATCAGACAAATAGCAAGAATAACAGAAAAACCTCTGCAATAAGCTTTAGAAAATCCTAACTGTCATACGCGCCTTTTCCGAAGCAAACCCGCGTATATACACACTTTTACTGAGATGAACTAACATATAAATTTGTAAATATAAACTTTGCAGAATGAACTAGATTCATAGAACTTACCCATATTTATTCACTTGACTTCAGCAAACTTGCGCCAAGTCATAGATCTAATCATCTCTTCAATGGATCACACAAGAGCATAGTCATTTCAGATATAGAGATCTTGAACCATCATTGTATCCATGGGTGTATCATAGATTCAGATCTATCAATTTAAAACAGAGTTCATCCCATGCAGATATACCTTAGAGAAAATTATTTAGTAACAACCCTTACTCATGCACACCTTTTCACTATGATCTTCTTCTCCTTATATAGATTTAGCCTTTACCAATACCATGAGTTAAAACCACACAACTGCTGATGGTATTCATGGATGGAATCAAATAGACAATACAATGCTCAATACTGTGGGTTAATACCATGGTAATGCACCTTGGTATCATAATTTTAGAGCATAAAAGGCATACGTGACTTGGATCATTCTTATCTGCGTGTATACGCGACTTCTCGTCATAAAAATTGTGTATATACTTATTCTGAATGTATACACGGGTTGCCTTCATAAAATTAGCGTATATGTTGCATCCTTACTCGAGTTGCCTTCACAAAAGTAGCATATACATTGAGAAATATTTCCTGTTTCATTTCTGTGGCACTTATTTGAATTCCTTTCTCTGTCACATTTGAACTGACCTGTAGAAGCATCATTTTTACAATTTTAACACATAGGTTGCTTATCAAAAGGTAACTCACCAAGTTGGTTTCCATCAAGAACAACTTCATCAAGTAGGTTGCCATCAAGGAAAACATATTGCAACATATTTCCAACAATATCCCCCTTTGGACTTGATGGAAACCATGATGATGTTTGATTATCACAATGGATAAATACATTAATCATAACCATTATTCAAAAATAAAAATACTCTCCCCATTTGACATAAAGGGAAAAGGGCGGATCAAAACCAAAATTACCATGCTCCCCCTAAGTTCATGCTGGATCTTTAAACAAAATTTTCAATGAAATACATGACTCAACCGGCTATGACCTTTCCTATCACCAAGGACTCATACTTACATCAATGATTCAACCAAGTGGAATTACAAATTTGACTCAACTTCCCAACCAAGTGGGTTTACAAATTTGAACAATTCCTTACATGACTAAATATAACAATTTTACATCATAGGTCTCAACATGACCTTTTCATCAAATTACAGATATGACTATTTATTACCAAAACCAAAGAATATCAAGCATGATATCATAAAACAACAACCAATCAGAATGCCAACAATGCATCCTTTTGCACAAGACAAGTGCTCCCCCTTTGCTTGTGAATCCTAAAAATATTCAACAACCAAATCATCAAATAATCTTCATCAAGGAGAAAAATATCAGCGAATGATACAGAAAGATAAATACTGAAACAAAAACAAAGATTATCGAACAACACCACAACTGTTCTGAAACGCTGAAACAGAGAAATTCTGTCAGGAAAGCCCATACGCGGTTTTATGCACTGAAACTCGCATATATACACGATTCTCCTTTATGAAACCCGCGTATCGAATTTAATATTCTGAAATCAAGTAGATCTGATCTGAGAGGCAGAGACAACTCCCAGCTTCTGTCTGAGATATTCAAATGCTTCCCTGGGAAGAGGTTTAGTAAATATATCAACAACTTGTTCTTTGGAGGGAACATACTCCAATTTAACCTTTTGTTCAAGCACTTGTTTACGTAAGAAGTGATACTTGATAGGAATGTGCTTTGTCTTGGAATGCATAACATGATTCTTTGAGATGCTAATGGCACTTGTATTATCACACAAAATGGAGATGGGAGATGAACATTTGATTTGAATGTCTTATAAAGTTTGCATCATGTAGAGTAGCTGTGTGCAACATGATGTGACAACCACATATTCTGATTCTACTGTAGATAAGGAAATAGAACTTTGTTTCTTACTGAACCAAGATACCAATCGGGGCCCCATATAGAATGCACCACCACTAGTTCTTTTTCGATCATCAACATTTCCAGCCCAATCTGCATCTGTGTAAGCATGAAGAGTGAGATCAACATTCTTTGGATACCATAGACCAAAGTCTTGAGTACCTTGTAGATATTTTAATATTATTTTTACAGCCTGAAGGTGTGACTCTTTTGGATTAGCTTTGAATCATCCAACAATCCCAACTGCATGCATAATGTCAAGTCTTGTCTCGATTAGATAAAGTAGACTTCCAATCATGGATCTGTATTTTGGTTGATTCACCGTGGGAGAATCATCATGAGAATTGAGGTTACACCCAGTTACCATTGGTGTACTTACATGTTTGCAGTCTTCCATCCCATACTTCTTCATAATTTTCTTAAGATATTTTGCTTGTGATAAAAATATGCCATCTATTTCTTGTTGCACTTGTAAGCCAAGAAAAAATGTTAGTTCCCCAAGTAAAGACATTTCAAATTCTTGCTGCATAACAAAAGCAAATTTCAACTCATGGACTCTTCATTACACCCAAAAGTGATGTCATCAACATATACAACTACAATCAATAGTTTATCATTTTCAGTTTTTGTGTATAAGTTGCTATCAACAGATCCCTTTGAAAAACCTTGTTGATGAAGATATTTGTCAAGACGATACTACCATTCCCTTGGAGCTTGTTTGAGACCATATAAAGCCTTTTTAAGCTTACAAACAAGTTTTTCATCATTTCCAAAAATGAATCCTTTCTGTTGTTCTATATAAACTTCTTCTTCAAGATCACCATTGATGAAAGTAAACTTAACATCCATTTGAAAAACTTTGAATTTTTGAAAGCTTGAAAAGGCAAGAAACATTGTTATAGCTTCAAGTCTAGCTACAGGAGAAAATGTTTCTTCAAAGTCGATACCTTCTTGTTAAGCATACCATTTACAAACAAGTCTAGTTTTGTTTCTAATAACATCTCCATTTTCATTTAACTTGTTTTTAAATATCCATTTTGTTCCAATATCATTTTTATCTTGAGGTCTTGGAACCAATTCCCAAGTATGATTCTTTTCAATCTGATCAAGTTCTTCATTCATGGCTTGAATCCAACATTCATCTTTACTAGCTTGATTTACATTATGTGGTTCAATAGTGGATAAGAATGCCAGATATCTAGGGGATCCTACAAGAGTTCTTCTTGTTTGGACACCTGATCCTTTTTCTCCCAAAATTTGAGATTCTGGATGATTCTTTTGAACGTACCTGGATGGAGCCTTTTCAGATACATCTTCTTCTAGAGCTTCATTGGGTTCACCTTCCATGTTGTTGCTATTTGATGTAGGAGGATATACATCATCATCATCTTCATTCGTTGTTGGTATTTCCCTTTTTGGAGTTGAGAGAGACTCATCATTTACAACATCAAGGCATTCAAAAATCTTTCAAAGTCTTTTATTGTAAAATTTATATGCTTTGCTTCTAGAAGAATAGCCAAGAAATATTCCTTCATCTGCTCTAGGTTCAAACTTACCAAGTTTTTCATCATTGTTCTTGATAAAGCATTTTCTTCCAAAAACTCTAAAATGCTTTACAGTTGCAAGATTACCATACCAGAGCTCATAAGAAGTTTTATCACTGTTCACATGAACATAAGCCTCGTTAAGAATATTTACTGCGATATGTGCTGCTTCTCCCCAAAAGGTGTCAAGTGTTCCAGAATCATCAAGCATAGCACGAGCCATTTTTTGAACTGTTCTGTTCATTCTTTTTGCCACGCTATTTTTTTGTGGGGTTCCAGCAACAAAAAACTGTCTTTTTATGCCATATTGTTCACATAAATCAAAGAATTCATCTGAAATATATTCCCCTCCTTGGTCAGATCTAAGACATTTGATTTTTAGATCTAATTCATTTTCAACCAGGGCTTTAAAGATCTGAAATTTTTCAAATGCTTCATCTTTGTGTTTTAGTAAACCAATCCAACACATTCTAGAGAAATCATCAATAAAAAGAATATAATATTTTCTCCACGGGGTGAAATTTTTCTCATAGGTCCACATAAGTCTGTATGTATGAGTTCAAGAGGCTTACTTGCTGATCCTTCTTTGCCATTGAATTGTACTCTGGTTTTCTTACCGAATTAGCAAGATTTACATATGGTGCTTTCAGGCAGAGTGATGCGGGGAAGATCACAAACTGCGTTGAGTCTGCTAGATTTGCTGATTTGAGAGAAACTCAAATGCCCCAATCTTCTGTTCCATAACCAATTTTCTGAAGATTTACCCAAGTAACATTGTTATTTGCAAAATTTCAATACATACAGATTTCTTGGTGTTCTATTTCCTTTTATTACTGTTTTTCCTGTGTCAAGTTCACGTACCACACATTCTTTTGAACTAAAGACAACTTCATTTCCTTGATCACACATTTGACTCACACTTAACACGTTATGTTTTAATCCATCCACATACATAACATTATTAGCTTTTACCTTTTCTTTTAGAAAAACATAACCTTTTCCTTTAATGACAACAGGAGTATCATTTCCAAAGGTAACATTATTTTCTCTCTCTAGAGCATTGTATGCAAGGAGTTTATTTCTATGACCTGTCATGTGTTTTGAGCATCCACTATCAATGTACCATTGATTTTCTTTCCCTTCTGCAAATAAGGCTATTCCACAATTCTCAACCTGTAAGTCCTTTTTTCTCCATACCTTGGAATTTGAAGGTACATGCTCTTTTGTTTGGAGTTTTCTCCTGCATTCAGATTATTCATGACCAAAGTTATTGCAATAAGCACATTCAATTTCATTTTGAAGAGGAGAAAAGTTGTTATAAGTATTCTTATTTATTCTAGTCTCATTTCTTTGCTTTCTTGCTTCTCTGGTCATGATGGTTTTGTATGCAACACATTGAACAACTTTATGACCAAAATTATGACACGAGAAACATTGCCCATTAAAGAAGAAATTTCTGCGATTATGAAACCTTCTATTTGTGTTTACTTGTAGATTGGTGTTTCTCTGTTTGATATTTCTGCTATTGTTCTTTGTATTGAAGTGGTCATGCTTTACCTGTGAATTTTCTTTGTTTTCTTGCTGAGTGATAGAATGTTGTAGGCTGGCTTTAGCTGCATTTAGATAGCTTGGTGCTGAAGATTGAGAGGATTCTCTGATATATCCAAGACCCGTCTTTACAAAAGGAGAGCGTTGAACCTTGATAATTTCATCCAAGGTTTCAGATCCTTTAGCAAATCTAGGATTTAAAGTTTTCTCTTTCTCAATTTCCTTTCTTAGACTTACTATTTCACATTCTAATTTCTCATTGTGTTTCTCCTTTTCTATAAGCTGATTATTTAGAGTATCTATGGCAATTTTGTTTTCTTCCAAACATATTTTGAGCTGCTTAATTTATTCAAGAAAATCATTTTCTTCTTGTGCATCCATAAAGGTATCTTTAGCCTCACTAGGATCTTTTTCAAAAGCCATGAGAAGTCTAACATCTTGATTAGATTCTCCTTCTTCACTATTTGATAGCCCATCACTATCTTCATGAGTATAATAAATTTTTCTATTGATAAACCGATTCTTATTTACTTTTTCCACTTCCTTTCCTTTTTCATGTTTTTCTTTATGAGGACACTTAGCAGGATAATGACCAAATATTCCACAAGAAAAACATTTAAAAGGAAGCTTACCTCTTAATCTTCCACTGCTAAGTTGTAGCTTCTTTATAAAAATTACATCATCTTCTTCTGAACCGTACCCTGATCCTTCTTGTTCTTCTAATTCTTTTCCTTTTGCAGTAGCTCTAAAGACAACTTCTTTGACTTTAGATGGACCTCCTTTTCTCATTTCAAAAGTAGTCAAAATACCATGAAGTTGAAAAATAGTATGAGTTTGTATATCCTGCTTCTCTTCAATAGCAGACACTTTTGATTCAAATTTTGGAGTTAGAGATCTTAAAACATTTTCTACCAGTGTAGTGTCAGTTATGGTTTCACCCAAATTTCTCATACGATTTACAATATCATCTAGATGTAAAAAGAAACTGACAATGCTTTCCTCATTATGCATCCTAAGATTTTCATATTGAATTCTGAGAGTTTGGAGTTTTTCATTTTTTACCTTGGTATCACCTTCATAGCTTAGAATGATTTTGTCCCATATCTCCTTTGCTGTATTCAACTGCATGACTTTGATCAGTCAGACTTCCCAATAATGCATTGGCTGCCTTTGCATTGGTTTCATATTTATTTCTTTCTGCTGCGTCTATTGGAACTGATGCTAGATATTTATAAGCTCTTTCAGCTATAGCCCATACATCTGCTCCAAGAGACTGAAGATAGGATCTTGTCCTTGTATTCCAGAAGATTAAATTATTTCTGTTGAAGAGAGGAGGTCTGATAGATGCTGCCCCATCTTGATTCCTCATCTTAGCTAATCTTCCTTCTAGTGATTAAGATTATTTAGAAGGACCTGCTCTGATACCAATTGTTGGGAAAAATAATGGGGGGGGGGGGGGGGGTGAATCAGTATTTAGAGCTTACTGAATATATTTTAACTTTTCTTTACAGAATTCCATACGCGGCTTTGATGAACCTAACTCGCGTATACACATACATGTAATAAAAGAAACTAGCGTATACTGATATAATTTTTCATATTAGAAAAAATTTTCAGGAAAAATCTTTAACTCAATTTACCAGTCATGCATCTGTTAAATAATCAGTAAATATGTGCGTAACAGCAGTATAAATCATCACACAAGAGCAACACACATGAACACCAATATTTAAGGTGGAAACCCAATTCGGGAGAAAACCACCGCTACTGTCGTCTCTGTGTTCAATATTTATTATATGGAAAACTGTTTACAATATTGTACTGATGCAGACTCATATTAGTACGCAGGCATCTACCTGCAGAAGGCTACAACCTTCTCTCATTTTCCAGCTACTACTAGAAGGGAGCTACAACCCCCTAATCTCATTTACCAGCCACTACTAGAAGGGAGCTTCAACCTCCTCATCAGAACACCAAATTTTACTGGCATGAAGCTTCTACTTCCATACTGAAGGCTTCAACCCTTAGAAATACTGCAGACCATGTTTCATCAATTTTCTTACTGGATTAAACATCATCAACACAACTCCCAATACTTCAATTAGAACAATGAGACTAATGTAACCAGAAATCAGAAATAACCCAGACTTCAGAATAAATATGTAGATACAAACTCAAACCTAAACATTCATCAACTTAAAATGCATACGCTACTTCGCTTCAATGAACCTGCGTGTATACGCGCTTTCCTTCACACCAACCTGCGTATAGCTCTGTGAATATTGTTTTTCAGAATGTAATCAGTCTTAGATCTAGATTTGAGGCTTTTAGAAATGCAGAACCCTTCATCAGTTAGTCACCGTCAACCATGTTTATTCTCTCATTGATCATATTTGTACATAATCAACTTAACATCATATACAATATTCAAACAACCCAGATCTACAAGAAGAATTAGTTGACAAACAACAGACAAATAGCAGGAATAACAGAAAAACCTCTGCAATAAGCTTCAGAAAACCATAACTGCCATACACGCCTTTTCTGAAGCAAACCCGCATAAATACACGCTTTTACTAAGACAAACTAATGTATAGATATGTAAATATAAACTTTTCAGAATGAACCAGATCCATAGAACTTACCTAGATTTCTTCACTTGACTTCAAAAAACTTGCGCCAAGTCATAGATCTAATCATCTCTTCAATGGATCACACAAGAGCATAGTCATTTTAGATATAGAGATCTTGAACCATCATTGTATCCATGGGTGCGTCATAGATTTAGATCTATCAATTTAAACCAGAGTTCATCCCATGCAGATATACCTTAGAGAAAATTATTCAGTAACAACCCTTACTCATGCACACCTTTGCACTATGATATTCTTCTCCTTATATAGATTTAGCCTTTACCAATACCATGAGTCAAAACCACACAACTGCTGATGGTATTTTTGGATGGAATCAAATAGGCAATACAACACTCAATACTGTGGGCTAATACCATGGTAATGCCCCTTGGTATCATAATTTTAGAGCACAAAAGGCATACATGAATTGGATCGTTCTTATCCGTGTGTATACGTGAATTCTCGTCATAAAAAATGCGTATATACTTATTGTGAATGTATACACGGGTTGCCTTCATAAAAGTAGCATATACATTGCATCCATACGCGGGTTTCCTTCACAAAAGTAGCGTATACATTGAGAGATATTTCTTGTTTCATTTCTGTGGCACTTACTAGAATTCCTTTCTCTGTCACATTTGAACTGACCTGTAGAAACATCATTTTTTCATCTTTAACACAGGTTTCTTATCAAAAGGAAAATCATTAAGTAGGTTTCCATCAAGAACAAATTCATTAAGTAGGTTGCCATCAAGAACAACATATTGCAACATATTTCCAACAGACTTGTAGCAGAGAAGGGGATTCTTGAGCATTGAAAGTGAGTGATTGCAAGGATGTTGATCAGTGGTTGTCATTGATTTCAACCCAAGCAGCACTAGTGGTTAACCCAATATTGAATGGGAATTTTGACCTACCAAATTAATATATTCTGGGTCAATAATGATTTTTATGGTTTCTACTTGTCGAGATGTTTCCGTTGATATATGGCACGCCTGTAATTCTTCACGGTTTGAGAGATATTCATGTTTGAAGTTTGTATGCCCAGTTAGTGGGATAAAACCCCATGGGGTTGGGGCATGGGTCATTTAAAAGTAATAATTAATAATTTTTAAGCTTTTAACACCCCTCCCACTTTCACTTGTTGAAGCCCCTCTCAACTTAAGCATTTATATAAATTGTGATCTTCATTTTCTCCTTAGGCAAGGGATTTCGCCATCTGAAACAGGTCATCGTGGAATTTTCGCTCTAACTTTTTTCCTACAAAGGTTAAAAAGCTTAAATATTTATGAGGCGAAGCTGAAATCCTGAGGAAGGTGCTATAAAAATTTTAGATCAAGGTATGCAATATTTTTGGAGATATGATCTGTGGAAGTCGGGGTTTTTGCATGCTCCTGAAATTCATCTCAAAGAAGTGACCTTGGTACAATCGTTATAACTCTCTCTCTGAGTATCGGATTGAAATTCCATAAAAAGTGGCAGATAGTGCATAGTGTCTAGTTTTAACTCTATCAATTTTAGAGCCAAATAAACAAACAATGACACATGGAATCCCGTACAAGTGTGATCTTCTGGAACAATCCATAATTAGGGCATTGTGAGAGATTATGTATAACTTTCGCTTGAAGAATCCAAATTGGGTCAGACCTGTGGAATTCGAAAGATGACTCAAAGGACTATAACAAGACCAAAAATCAGATATTGAGGATCTGAAATTAGAGATACACTAGATTCAATATCAAGCTCCTAGAAGGAAAAGAAAAAGCCAGATCATGTGTTGTCAAGGGTTGCAAAGGACCAAAATTTCTAGGGCAGAAAAGAAAAGAAAGGTGCAGCAGAGGGTAGAATGAAAAGAGCATCAACCAAGGTGCATAAAAGTAGCAATAAGTTCATCCTATGAAGTCTTCAAGTGGGCAGCGTCGCATACAATCATTGTAAAGGTATCATTGTACTAATTCATTGTAAATACATTATTGTAAAAATTGTACTAGTGCCTATTTGCCAAGGGTTGAAGAGGCAGTGTTGGGAGGTCTAGGATCATCATTAGGTGGTTGTGTCAAATTTTGGGTTATGGTATAGTATATATTCTTCTTATACATCATTCTATATCATTGTAAAGTAGACCATTTTCCTTTGTACGAGAGTCCATTCTTATTTTATTCTTCTATAGGGTGGTAGGGTGGTGTAAGGGTGAGTTGTAGCTCATTGGGTGTTGGGGCATCCGTTCAGTTGACTACTGAAGAATCTCAGGCATTGGAGCATCCATCCAGTGGGAGCTAAAGAAGAATGCTTTTCTAGATTCTAGGAAGTTGGAGCTTTATTTTCAATTGGAGTTGAATATTAAAGAATTATTAGAAAAGAATTAGGTGTTTTTGTCCCGGAGTGGGTTTCCACCTTAAAAAATGTGTGCATTTGTGTTCCTCTTGTTTGCTGCTATCATTGTACAAACTTTGATAATAATGAATATTAACTAATGCTCTAATTGAAAGGAATACTGATTCAACCCTCCCCCCCCCCCCCCTCAGTATTTCCAACAATTGGTATCAGAACTTGGTTCCTTCAACATAAGTTTAACATTTGGAAGGAGGTCATGGAGCATACCAAGAATGGTGTAACTCTATTCAATGAAAATAATTATGCACTCTGGAAAGGAAGAATGGAGGTCTATCTCTTGGTGCAAGGTTATGAAGTATGCGACACTTTTCAAAATGGATTTACATCAACTATAGATGAAAAAGGTAAGAAGAATTTGGTAAATGATGCAAAAGCAAATAATATTATTATTAGTGGACTTACTGAATCTGCTTATCATAAGGTGTTGGGTTGTAAAACTGCAAAAAATTTATGGGACAATCTTGAGAATATATATGCAGGTGACTCAAATGTCAAAGAAGCAAAGCTTCAAATCTATAGAGAAAAATTTGAGCAACTCAGAATGAAAGAAGATTGCAACATTGTTGCATACTTCCAATACGTTGATGAAATAACCAATACTCTGGAAGGATTGGGAGAGCCAATTGATGAGAAGACTATTATACGGAAGATTCTTAGAACGTTACCAGGGAGATTCAACCCAAAGGTATTGGTCTTAGAATACAGTGCAAATCTGGACAAACTCAGCAAAGAGGAATTACATGGAGTTCTCATAGCATATGAAATGAGACTTGATGAAGAAGAGGGTACTTCGCATCTAGAAACTACGTTCATTGCATCTAAGAAAACCAATAAGGATAAACAACCTTCAATTGAAAATACATGCACCTACAAGTGTGAAGAAAAGGGAGATGATGAAGAAGGTCTTTCGGATGAAGAATATGCTTAATTCATGAGAAAACTGCAAATTGGTAAGGGACAATTCAAAGGTAAACTTCCATTGATATGTTTCATCTATAATGAGGTTGGGCATTTTGCAGCAAAATGTCCAAACAAAAGTAATGGCAACTCAAAAAGAAAGAAAGGCTTTAAGAAATTCAACAAGCAAGGATCCAAAAGGAACTTTCTCTCTAAAGAAGATAGCTCATCATTCGATGAAGACAATGATAGTGAAGAAGAAGCCAATGAGAGAGTATTGTTTATGGCCAAGCACAATAAACCCAAGCACAATAAACAAGAGGTATCAAACAACGAAGAAGAAGGATGGACCATAGAATAATTTTATGAGGAAGCAATCAAGCTTATAAAAGATCTCAAGGCGGAGAAGATCCATTCCAATACTCTTGAAGAACAAGTTCAAGTTCTCAAAATTGAAGTTGAAGAACACAAATGCATTGAAGAGTCACTTCAAAATAAGTTGGAAGAAAGAAACCAAGAAAGGGAATAATTAGAATTCGAAGTAGTCTCGTTGCGTGAGGAAGTGAAGAAAGGTAAAACTATCCAAAACTATGCCAACAGCTCAAGGGCATTGAAAGAACTCATCAAAAATCAATGATCTTACAACGACAAAACTGGCATCGGTTACAAAGAAGAAGAAGCAGGACCTTCTACAACAAAATGCAATGAACCTATGAGATCTGACATGCATGTAGACTTCATTGGACAAGATTCGCAAGAACAACCTTGGAAGACAATTCCTCGACGGAAATTTCCATCCAGGTACCAACATATTTTTTATGGCTACTATTATTCATGTGGAAAATTTGGTCATAAAGCTATAGAATGTTGCACGTACCCTAGGAACGAATACAATTCCAGGATATTTGTCAAATATGAACCTCCCAGGGCTCAACGAAACATCAATAGATTTAATCATCTAAGAAATAATATTGAATGTTACAAATGTCGAAACTTTGGACACATAGCCAAAGACTGCAGACTTGAAAATCCTCCAGAAGAATCTTCGAAGCCACAAAACGAACGAACATGGAAGAAGAAGAAGAATGATAATTTTTCTTCGCTTTCAAGTCTCAAAAGAACAAAGATGTGTGGTATGTTGATAGCGGTTGCTCAATGCATATGAATGGAGATAGAAATAAATTTGTATCTCTGAAAGAGAAGAAGGGTGGAACTGTGTCCTTTGGAAATGATGGATCTTCAAATGTTGTAGGATTAGGTACTGTCACTCTCGGAAGAAAATATGCTCTAGCCAAGAATGTTCTATTGGTTAAAAACATGAATCAAAATATGCTCAATGTTGGACAAATGTGTGATCAAGGACACACAATACTATTCAACTCCACGAAATGTGAAATCAGGAAAGGCGTGTATGGTGAAATTGTGGCTACAGCAAGTCGGGCTCCAAATGACATATATGTTTTGGATGAAGCAACTAAAGCATGTCTAATAGCTAAAGAGGATGATACAATAATTGGTAGCAATGATGATCGACTGAGTAAGAAGTTTGCTACAAAGGTGCAAAGTGATTTCGAGATGTATTTACTTGGTGAGATGACATACTTCTTAGGGCTTCAAATATCTCAGGAAGATAAAGGAATATTTATATGTCAAGCCAAGTACATCAAGGAAATGCTCAAGAAATTTAAAATGGAATATTGCAAACCCATCCTTACTCCAATGGTAACAGATTGCAAATTGAGCATAGACGACTCATCTAAGGATGTGGATCAAAGGTTGTACAGATCTATGATTAGTAGTCTTCTATATGTAACATCCTCCCGACCAGATGTTATACAAGCAGTTGGACAAGTAGAAATATTCCAAGCAGCACCAAAATAATCACATATTAAATATTCTCCAGCATTGGAATATCTTCGCCAGAAGCTTGGGATTCTCCCAAGTTCTCATTAGATTTTCCTTTTTCAGAATATAAAGGGGAGTGGAAGTAGATTACAGGTCTGCAAGACAGTTGTGTGTCAGGGGGAGTGCAAGTGTGTACAGGTCTGCAGGATGGTTGTGTTTCAGGGGGAGTTACCTTTTGACATTGATGTCAAAGGGGGAGATAATGTTGTAGGAAGAGGTGTCATGATTGCAGGGGGAGTACTTGTGTTGCCATCAATGCCAAAGGGGGAGATTGTTGATCAGCGGTTGTCATTGATGTCTGTTGGAAATATGATGCTGAGTGTTGTCCTTGATGGCAACCCACTTGATGAAGATGATGGCAACCTACTTGATGAAGTTGTCCCTGATGGAATATGTCTTGATGAACTTGTTAAATGATGTAAATATGGTGTATATACAATGAGTACAGAAGGTAATGATGGAAGGAATGTCAGTATGTGCTAGAACATGATGAAAAGAGTATGTCTCAAGGCATACGCGGATTTGTCTAGACAAAGTAGCGTATGCACGTGGGAAATAACGTGTCAAGTCACGTATGGGAAAAAGCGCTCTAAATATGTAAAACCAGGGGTAACCACCATGGTATTGACCCATTTTATTGAGTAATGATTCGCCTATGTGATCCCGTCCAGGAATACCATTGGAAGTTATGTGGTTTTGACTCATGGTATTGATGAAGGGTAACCCTATATAAGGAGAAGAAAATCATTGTGCAAGTGGTGGGCAAGAAGTCTGAGCTTGAATGAATACTTCTCTCTGAAGCATATATGAATGGAAAGGGTTACAGTTGAATGAAAGATATGAATGTATGATGCACCAATGAAGAAATGATGAAGAAGGGAATCTAGATCTGGAATGTATTTGTATCTGCTAGATCTGTTTATGGAATGATTAGATCTGAGATGAGGCGAACATCTGTCTGAAGTAAAGGGTAAAATTTGAGTGATGTATCTGTTCTGAAGAATTGCAATGACCTAAATGTTTGAAGAACTATACGCTAGTTCGCCGCAGAATAAGCGGGTATATACGTGGGTTTGCTGAAGAGAAAGCGCGTATGGGCAGTAAAATTAGCTCTGTAATTTGTACAAAAGTATATGCGGGTTTGTATGGTCGAAGGCGCGTATATACGCAGGATCAGTGAAAGGAAAGTGCGTATGAAGATTAGGGTTTGCTGAAGTATGAAGTATTAAATGTATGATTTGTTCTGCTGTGTTACTGCTATCTGTTGATGATGTGAGCTCAGATGTATGGAGTGGATCCAGTTTGAAAATCGATGAAACGTGGTCCATGGTGGTGCTGAGGGTTATAGCCTTTAGTCAGGGGGTTGTAGCTCCCTTCCAAGTGAGGCTGGTAAACGAGATCAGGGGGTCGTAGCTCCCTTCAAGGAGAGGCTGGTAAACGAGAGCAGGGGGTCGCAGCTCCCTTCCAGGAGAGGCTGGTAAACGAGCGCAGGTGGGTGCCTGCGTGATGGTAGGAGGCTACGCCAGCACATATGTTGTAAGATGTTTTCTCTATAATAAAATATTGAAGGCTGAGACAATGACAACGGTGGTTTTCTCCCGACTTGGGTTTCCACATAAAATCTTGGTGTTCATGTGTGATGCTTATGTGTGATGATTTACTCTGTTATTACTGCACATGTCTGTTGCTATATAAACATCTGATGAATGAATAAATGCAAGGATCTAAGTAATGAATTAATTGCATATTAAGATCTCTGCATATACGCGAGTTTTGTGAAGGGTATCCACGTATATACGCGAGTCTGATAAAGTAAAGTAGCGTATGGGTTTTAGAGCAGCAAAATGTTGAGTATGCCTAAATGCGATTCCAGCCCCCCCCCCTCTTAGTATTTTTCCCAACAATGTCAACCCAAGAAACACTAGGGGCTAACCCAATATTGAATGGGAATTTAGACCTACCAAATTAATATATTCTGGGTCAATAATAATTTTTATGGTTTCTACTTGTCGAGATGTTTCCGTTGATATATGGCACGCCATGTAATTCTTCACGGTTTGAGAGATATTCATGTTTGAAGTTTGTACCTCCAGTTAGTGGGCTAAAACCCCATGGAGTTGGGGCATGGGTCATTGAAAATTCATAATTAATATTTTTTAAGCTCATAAAATCCCCCCCACGTTCACTTGTTGAAGCCCCTCTCAACTTAAGCATTTATATAAATTGTGATCTTCATTTCCTCCTTAGGTAAGGGATTTCGCCATCTGAAACAGGTAATCGTGGAATTTTCGCTCTAAATTTTTTTCTACGAAGGTTCAGAAGCTGAATTTTTTATGAGGTGAAGCTAAAATCCCGAGGAAGCTTGTGTAAAACTTTCAGATCAAGGTATGCAATATTTTTGGAGATATGATCTATGGAAGTCAGGGTTTTTGTAGGCTCTTGAAATTCATCTCAAAGAAGTGACCTTGGTAAAATTGTCATAACCTTCTCTCTGCGTATCGGATTGAAATTCTGTAAAAAGTGGCAGATAGTGCATAGTATTTAGTTTTTTATCTATCAATTTCAGAGCCAAATGAAGAAACAGTGACACGTGGCATTCCGTACAAGTGCGCTATGCTGAAACAATCCATAATTAGGGCATTGTGAGAGATTGGGTATAACTCTCTCTTGAAGAATCCAAATTGGGTCAGACCTATGGCATTGGAAATATGAATTAGAGGAATACTATAGCACTAAAAATTAGATATTTAGGATCTGAAATAACAGAGATACACCAGATTCAATATCGAGCTCCTAGAAGGAAAACAAAAAGCTAGATCATGTGTTGTCAAGGGTTGCAAAGGACCAGAATTTCTATGGCAGCAAAGCAAAGCAAGGTGCAGAAGAGGGTAGCATGAAAAGAGCATCAAACAAGGTGCATAATAGCAGCAAGAAGTTCATCCTATGAAGTCTTCAAGTGGGCAGCACTACATACAATCATTGTAAAGGTATCATTGTACTAAGTCATTGTAAAAATTGTACTAGTGTCTATCTGCCAAGGGTTGAAGGGGCAATGTTGGGAGGTCTAGGATCATCATTATGTGGTTGTGTTAAATTTTGGGTTATGGTCTAGTATATATTCTTCTTCTACATCATTCTATATCATTGTAAAGTGGACCATTTTCCCTGGTACGGGAGTCCATTCTTATTTTATTCTTCTATAGGGTGGTAGGGTGGTGCAAGGGTGAGTTGTAGCTCATTGGGTGTTGGGGCATCCATTCAGTTGACTACTGAAGAATCTCGGGTGTTGGAGCATCCATCCAGTGGGAGCTGGAGAAGAATACTTTTCTAGATTATAGGAAATTGGAGCTTTATTTTCAATTGGAGTTGAATATTAAAGAATTATTAGAAAAGCATTAGGTGGTTTTTGTCCCGGAGTGGGTTTCCACCTTAAAAATTGTGTGCATTTGTGTTCCTCTTGTTTTCTGCTATCATTGTACAAACACTGATAATAATTTCAGATTAACTAATGCTCTAATTTAAAGGAATACTGATTCACCCCCCCCCCCCCACCCCCCTCCCCTCTTAGTATTTCTAACAAAGGAAGAGGAGACTTGAATGAATTTGTTGTGGGATTTTCATGTTACATGATTCCTAGGATCACGAGGGCATTATGTGTGTCCAATAAAACAATGAGTTGAGTTCTATTTGTGGTATCCATATGGAGAAGATACATATTGATACAAATAAGTATTGTAATACATTCCATAATGTATTTCATGTTATCTGTGTTTTATTTATGAACTAAAATTCATAGATTAGATTCATAGTGATGAAATATTTAAAGCATAGAAATGGCTATGATATGCATGTTTACTTTCATGAGTATTATAGATATACTTAAACGCCAAAATATTGGAGGTGTACCATGGAAATGAAGAGGATACCATTGTAGGTACAACTAAATAATGAAGACACAAACATTGTTGTAGTAATAGACATTGAGGATGGTGTTATTCCAAAGGGGACATGATGTTCCTAGTGTGGCCTTCTTGAATATTGTAAGTATTTTATTTCTGCAATTAATAAAAAAATGACAAAGGTTAGAAGAGAATGAGTACGCAAAACGGGCTATGATACCACAATAGGGGAAAGGAAAAGGGGTATAGTGAAGTTTATGCCTAAAAACATATACCTTATGTTATCTAGAATCCTCATTCATTGTCAAAATTAGTTTTCCAAGTTGAAAGAGGTTATGGGGAATGGAAGAAACAAGTCCCTTAATATCGGTCATCACTTCCTAAAAATTATCAAATCGTCTTCCATACATTATTAGAACACCAAAGAAGTAGGGGGGAAATTTCTTGCTTGCATTCATGCATAGGAAATTTGAATGGGAGAAATGAGGTTGAGAGAAAAACAAAGAGAGGAAGTTTTAGAGTGATAGATGGTAGAAAAAAGAGAGCTACTACCATATATATTATACCAACCATTAAATTGCACTTACAAATCTATTAAAAGAGCCAAGAATTTAAGGAATTCTACAAGAGTTTTGAAAGAGTTTTGAGGTATAAGCTGGACGTTTCTATGCCCACACTAAAGAGTGTTGGACTGAGGAGTTTTTGAGGAACTGTGAAGTAGAGAAGGAAGTCTTCCTTGTGTTTTATGGGGTAGGTAATGTGGGTGCCTAAGAGCTATTCCATCTTCAAGAAATTTTGGTAGTGAAAATATTTTGGTATGGACTTGGTAGGCTGAGTTTTAGAGCCTTAACTTTTCCCTGGTGGTATCATAACCCAACTAGTGTGTGGTGTCCACAATGGACTACCTACAATTTGATGGTAATTTCTCAGTCTCCTTTGGTTGCTTGGACTACATCATTTAAAATATAAGTTCATCTATGTTTCCCAATAGTTCTTTATATCTTTTATTCATGAAATATGTATGTTGGAAAGATACGTATAAACAAGAGATAATATTTCTGTTTGAGGTTCTTGGATCACTCGCGAGCATAGTCACAAATTGTTGTTTTCTTTCCTTCTAAAACAAATATTACATTTTCGAAGAGTGTGCTTAGGGAAACTTTTTTTCCCACATATGAATTTACTAATTCTATACTTAAGATATGTGTGGTTAATATTGTTTCTGGTTTTATCTATTAAGCAAGATAAATTTTTGAATTTACATGTGGCTTGGAATGACTCTTATGATATGCAATCCTCAATAATTATAGTAATTTAGAAGCCTAGATTGATAGTTTTGAAATTTATTTGATAGACACTTTCTGGAAGGAGCTCATGCCTTGATTGATAGTTTTGAAATTTCTTTGATATGCTCTTTCTCGAAGGAGTTCATTAAATATTTTCTACAAAGAAAATAACCAAGAGGCAAATTTTATATCTAATAAGGGTTGTTATCAACCACCAAGAAATATTTTCTACTCAGCCATTGACAACGGCATTCTCTTCAGCTCAGGGAGTTTCAATTATTAAAGGGAAACTAGGAAAGTTCATTGTGAGTGGTTTACTTTAGTCTGTATAAGTCTTTTATTTACTTTCCATTCTTCATGAAGAATGTTTAGATTATACTTGAGCAATGTTTTTGAGAAGGAAAATGTTTTAGAAGAAAGAGATCTCTTATGACGATATCGTTTTTCAAAGATGCTAGTAGATACATAGTGAATTAGATGTAAACGCTATATAATTATTGGGATTTGTTTAAGAATCTTATATGACTAGGTCATGAGATATTCCTCCACTAAAAATGTGATGCCAGGATACTGGGATAAAACATATCCTAGCATGTAAAAACTCGTGTGTGCTTCCTTCAACATTCAAAATCTCAAAAAAAACTCTTCATTAAACAAAATATTTGATGCAGCTCAACATATACATAAAGGAAAGAGAGCCATACAACCAAAAATACTGATTGATATTAACACAAGAAATTCCTTGGCCAAATGTTACAATTGATGGCCTCTCGGCTCTCGGCCCTCTTACAAAAGCTCTCAAACCATTTCTCTCACTCTCTCTGTATTCCTCACTTGTCTTTCATCCTCACACAATCCTCCTATTTATACATAGATATGAATTTATTCCACTCCATAATTTCCTCCACACAAATCTCAACTAAAATCTAAATTAGATTTATCTTTTTTTGGACTCAACTAAGTCCCTTTTATGGAATTCCTAATCCCTAGATTATCTACCTAATTCAACTCCACTCCTATCCTTAATTATTAAAGGAATATTTACAATAATCCTCACATTTATATTTTCTCTCTTTAATTTATTAAAATAAGAAAAATAATTAATAATATAATTAAAACACCTCACCCCCTAAATTTCACAAATGAATAATGAAAATTTAGCTTTGATGCTCCTGCATCAGAATCCCCATGTAGAGAAGTTTCCATAGACTCCTGTCTATGAGGTCTGTCACTTTTCTGTAATAATGCGATAGCCACAAGTCCTGATGACTTTCTCCCTCCAAGATTCCAAACTCTGTTCTGCTGCTGGTCCTTCAAAGTATCAACTCGATTTGGTAACTCATCACTCACTCCGTCGATTGGATTCCATCGGCCTTTACAACAATTGCTTCCACCAATTCCTCGGAGTAATTCCTCTTTGTTTAATTCTTTCGTCTCCAACTGAGCTGAACACTCAAATTTATGCAATGAAAAATAATCTATAACTCCTTCTTGATTACAACTATTTTCTTTGATTGCTTTTATAGCAACCATTTCTTCATACAGTGTTGTACCTGCATTCATCAACAAAATGTTAGTTTTAAAAAATATAAGACTTTTCGGCCTCTTTTGATGCTTCAAGCACCAATCTCCCATCATCGACTTTCTGGATTTTAGTATATCCTGTTTTGAACTACTGGCTGCTTTCATCTTTATCCTGCTGGCTCACTGCTTCTGTTTCCTTTATGTCTCTACAAACATAACTTTCTTGCTGCCCTTGATCTTCCATCTCAACTCCAAATAATTTCTGCTATATTTCTCTGATTTCGACATCATATCTGTTAATGTCGTTTTCTGTACCTAAAACCACATTATTATTTGAAAAGTTATAACATTCACTCAACTCTGTAAATGTTAAAAAAATTTCACCCCTATCATGCACAGTAAATGCAATCTCTTCTGTATTAGGTTTTGCAAGCTTTACTTCTCCCTCAGGTTCCTTAAGCCATTGTTCCAAGAACTCGATTTCCATGTGAAATATTTCCATCATTTCATCACAACCTTCATTCCCAACTTCATTCTTCTTCTTGCAATCTTCCTGAGTTATCCTGTTGTCTGTATCATCACATGGTAAAATTCTGTCAACAAATTCATTAAACAAATACATTTGTTTACCTCCTTGGAATATCTCTTCGGCATTTCCATTATGCTCCTGCCCCATAACAACTTCAATTGGCCATCTTACCCCAAACAAGGATTCATTTATGATTTATTACTGTTGCAACAAATCATACCTTCCTCCACTGAAAGGAATTCTCCTTCATACTTCACCTTAAGAGTTTCATTCATCTCTGCGATAGTTTCACTAGACTGTCCACCATCTTCTGCACATCCTGCAAACATACATAAACTATGAGTTTTAAAATTACAAGGCTTCATAGCTTCATCTGCTTCTCTCAACAACACATCTTCAGATTCTTCTGAACTATTCCAATAGTTCATGAGATCTTCCTCTTTGATCTCTTCGCCCAGAATTTCACCCTGTTCTGGGCCACAAATGGAAACATCCATTTTTAACTCAGCCTCTCTGAGTTCTCCACACCTCATTTGAACACTTATCATCTGCTCGAGCTTCCTCAACTCTTCTGTCAACTATATGTTTACCTGCTATTCCCTCTTTGTGTGTAGTCTCTGCCACTTCACTTTCTTCCTCATGGTCCAACCATGTGTCTGGTCTTTGATATTCCTCTGCAATAATTCCATCAAAAATTCAAGGTGAACTGTTATCTCAGCCTTCTCCCGCTCATAATATTCATCATTCAACTGCTCACATATGCCACTTACCTTGGCATTTTTCTTCTTCTTCCTTCTGCTGTGGTCTTCATCAGATCTCTTGAAATGACTATCAACAGTCATCTTCTCCTCCTTTGTGAACTTCATCTGTTCACTTGTGCATTTCATCCAATCCCCTTTTCAGCAAGCCTCCATACTTTCCATTCAACAATGCAAGCTCTCTTCCTGCACTTGACCTCTTTCAGTTCTCTGTCTTGGAATCATCTCTGCAACTCTTTTGCTCCTCTTTGATGCAAACAACACTTTAGTCATGCTTGTGTTACAATTACCAAACTCTTTGTGTGTGGGGCTCTACCAATCATGCACCCAATTTCATTTAGACCTTTGACTTAGCTTACGACTCTTTGACTTCAGACTTTACCCAACTCTTCATCTTGCATGAAAATACTTAATCTTAACTCAAACTATCCAAACTTTCATTTGACCCTAACATCTGTTTTGACTTCAAGGCTTGCCCCAATAATTATGATAGTGGATATTTTGACTTTATTCAAGTTATACAATCTTCCAACAAACATACACCCCTAATACATTTTAGGATGTAAAATCTTCACTCTCTTTCATACTCCATTCTTATGAAAGATCATCAGTTTCCCATTTTCATTTCACATTATGCTGAAGCCTTTAATCGAAATGAAATTCAAGTTATGATGAAAATAAATAAACCATTCAATTTTCAACATTCAAAAATACCTTTATGAATTATCATACCTTATGCTCCCATTAAGGTTATTTAATAAACCTTTCCCTTGCATTTTCAACTCTCTGGATTCCACTCTTCTGTGCCGTCTTTGTCACTATGAATAATCACATGCCTTTCATACCATAAGCTCGTAATTTTAGTGAAAACATTTTCCTGCACTTTTATGCACCATACAACATCAATTCACATTTCTTCACCTGTGTACAAAGAACAAGCTATTCATATTTCAACCTCTTTGATGAATGATGTACAACTCGTACATCGTGCCACCACATGATGGTAAAAATAAAGATTCTACAACATCAAGCGATTGGGTTTTCAATCTTAAACACAAATCAAAAGAATTCTCCCATTCCAACTACAAGATTTTGGTCCAAAATGACTTAACTAAAGCTGCGAAGAACACCCACTATGCATAATAAACCATCTCATATAAAAATGTATACTTCTTTTTATATCACCCATGATAGCCCATTCTCCTTTTCCATTCATTTTCCATTCGTTTATACCTCCGCATTTGCAACATTTTCGACTCTTTCATAATATTTACAAGAGATCAACTTCTCGAGTATGGCAAGGAAATTTAATCATCCAGATTTTAAAATACCTCTACTCAATGAATATTGATTCATTCAATGAGCACTTACCTTGAACCTTCTTGTGGTTGAAATGATCTAACCCTTCTCTCGCGTATTTTTTTAGAAATACATTCAAGCCTCTATAGACTTTGTCTCTGGTGGACTCCTAGCTATCCAACTCCAAACTCCACCTTTCAAACCAGTACAAATCACTTGAAGCAAATTTATCCAGAAGCTTTATTTTATTCTTTCAACGACAATTTCTTCTTCATATAAGCATGTAGTAGCCCGTAATAATTTTACCTCAGCTGTCCATACCACATGGGAAAAAGCATCTACAAAAGTATAATTACAATTGTAATAGTAAATATTGAGTTCACCGAACTCTATCAAGGAAGTCCTCCAAATTCCTGAGAGAAAATTGCTGAGTTTGGCCTAATTCTCCTTTGATCTTGCTAAGAAAAAAAAAAAATCAACCAAAACACCAGAAAGAAAAAGATACTATAAGCATTTACAAGAAATGGCCAACAACTTGCTCAAAATTGGTGCGATGAACACATCTTGGGTTTTCCCAAACCACCTCATGGTTCCGCACTCCATTGGCTCGCTATTCTGCCACGCCTTCAAAAATATGGAACCATTTCTTAAGGAAGCAAACACTGCATTCTCCGCATTATCACGACTCCATGGGTTTGTGTTTATTGTCTTATGCAGACTCCAGGAACTAGAGCCGCACACCCAATCGCAACTGCAACTATGCAAGTCACTCTTCACCATTATACAAGAAACTATTCATAAGAAAATGGATGCCGTGCCTGCGTTATAGGAAGTTATATCACTTTTATACAACCATAACCCAAGGCAAATTAGAACTTCAATCATAACCCAATGCAAATAAGAACTTGAAATCACTGTTATATAGTCATAACCCAATGTAAATAAGAACTTGAAATCGCTATTATATAGTCATAACCCAATGCTGGCAATGTTGACACCGTTATAATGCATTTCCGATTCAGGTTGTGTAGTAATTGCTCCCATTTTCCACTTGGATTCTACAGTGGTTCCAATCTAGCTTTGCATTCAACGTTCCACGTCTCTGCTCATACACATCGTTTTGACCACCATCCTTGTCCTCTATTGCAAGGTAGTACTGCACGCCTCTCACTACTTTCTCCTTATATTTTACCAAAAACAAAATGAAATACTCACATTCTTTTGCTTGTTGTATTCATCAACAACAAGCGTCCGATATTTTCAATGTTTTTATTGTTTTCCACATCCGATATGTTGCGGGTGCCCCTAAAAGCCTCCGACACTATGCAGAGCCATGCCATCAACAAGATCGCAGCCGCCATTATTGTGCCTCTGGTGCCCATCTTCTTCGATGTTTGTAGTCTCTATTAGCGCAGTTCACCATAAAACCTTTGAACACCCGTATTTCCAAGGTAGATAACAAAAAAATGCAGTTTGAAACAAATGCAACGTTGGTAATTACCTGCTATCGAGAAGATGCAACGTTCAACCTGGTAAACAATGGACTTGTCGACGGTTATTTCATAGCTGGCTATGCAGAAACCTCCTCAAAACTTAGTGGACCAGCTAATACCACTTGAGAATTTTAAATAGCAGGTACAGGTATCAAATCCTGTAAATTGTATCGAACTTTGGGCTCAATAAATCTCCCTCACCATTCCGCAGGCTTCACTCTGATCAGGCGTTGCAGGTTTTGTCTTCTTCACGGTCATACAAACATTCCCATAGCTTGACAACGTGCCACATCAATCCACACATCCAATTATTCCGCTTAAATGGAATCGACTTCACCACACAACAACGATGCAAACATGATTACAAATCCAGGCTCTGATACCAAATAATGCCAGGATACTGGGATAAAACAGATCCTAGCATATAAAAACTCGCGTGTGCTTCCTTTACCATTAAAAATCTAAAAAAAAATTCTTCATTAAAAAAAAAAATTGATGCAGCTCAACATATACATAAAGGAAAGAGAGCCATACAACAAAAAATACTGATTGATATTAACACAAGAAATTCCTTGGCCAAATATTACAATGGATGGCCTCTCGGCTCTTGGCCCTCTTACAAATCTCTCAAACCATTTCTCTCACTCTCTCTGTATTCCTCACTTGTCTTTCATCCTCATACAATCCTCCTATTTATACATAAATATGAATTTATCCCACTCCATAATTTCCTCCACACAAATCTCAACTAAAATCTAAATTAGATTTATCTTTTTTTGGACTCAACTAAGTCCCGTTTATGGAATTCCTAATCCCTAGATTATCTACCAAACTCAACTCCACTCCTATCCTTATTTATTAAAGGAATATTTACAATAATCCTCACATTATATTTTCTCTCTTTAATTTATTAAAATGAGAAAAATAATTAATAAAATAATTAAAACAACTCACCCCCTAAATTTCACAAATGAATAATGAAAATTTAGCTTTGATGCTCCTGCACCAAAATGTATCTACTTTTATTTTGATTAATAAAAGTATGATGGTTTTTTTTCTCTGAATTTTTTTTTGAAATTACTTTGCCCACCTTGGTTTTTCATGTGAGGAATGTAGCAAGTAAATGTTTCATTTCCCAAGATTTTCTAGAAAATGTTTCTTCTGCTACCTAACAAGCCTGGCCCTATAATCTATAGCAACAAACACAATTTTTTTTACCAGAATCTTCATTGTTTGATTTTCAAGTTTGACTCTACTTCTTCAAGAAACAAAGTCAATTTAGCCCATACATGTCAGGTCATACTCGTGTTTTGGAATTGAATGTATGGCTTCGCGTAAGCTATTTCTTAGACTTTTTGAGGGTTTTTTTCGACATTTTTCTAAGTTAAAATTTCCCAATTGATTATAAGTTTGAGTTATGAATGATTTACGATCTAGAATGGTCACAGGGATTATTAAACATGTAAATTTATATATGTAGTCAAAAATCCATTTAAAAAAAAATAAAAAATGAAGGTTTGGCTAAGAATTTTTTAATTGTATTTCAGCCAAAAACTCCAAAATGTCTTATAGACAACGCCCTATGGTTCAAACTTGCAATATTGGTTTGGTGAGTTCGAATTTTCAAGCCAATTGAAAGTAAAATAGCAACTATAAGAACACACCAATTTAGAAATGGGTGTAATACAAAAATAAATATGAGTCAGGTAAGATGTGGTTTCATTTGTAGGAGAAAATCATCTCCGAATGCACTAAAATATGTCGAGTTGTTAAATTGATGGGTGGATCTCCTATTATTTTTTTCATATCATAACTATGATTGGATGTTATGAGTAACCAAAATAACACTATTATTAATTATATTTTTATGTATAAGAAGCTGTTGATATAAGAAATTTTTAGACATGTGTCCTATCCTATAGACTCCACTTGGTTCATCATTCTTACAACTATATTAGAACTTTTGAAAATATTCCATAGCTTTTGGATTTTTTGAATAATGTTCTTATTGAAAAGGAATCATAATATTTTGGTTCCACGAATTAGTAGTATTACAATTGCTATCTAGGTTGTTCTTTTTGTCACTTTTATGGCTCACATCCTCTCCTAACATGTATAAATTAAAGATAGAAGTTCTTATATTTAAGGATATAATTCAACAAAGTTAATGTTTTAGATACCCACATGTTTTTTTAAGCGTTTGAAAACACTGATGCAAGAGGGCATATATAGACCGCTACATCTCACACTGATCAAAATGAAAGCTTGTATGCATTATTTTATTCTTACTTATAGGCATATTTTCACATGGAAGCTAAATATGCCAATTCCTAAGCCTCATCTAATGTACACCTTGCAATGGGTACAAGACTCATGGAGGTCTACAAAGGGAGATCAACAACTCACCATTTTCTCCTCTATGTAGTCAATGCCTTTATGGGTCTTAATATTGGTTCATTTCCAGAATGGATAAATTTTACTCTTGGGATGGGCCAAAGCTTGGGATCAAGAACTATGGATTACATCATCCCTTTTTTTATATCCTTATCCTTGGTATTTCTCTTTCAGTATTTTACAATTGGGTCTTGAAATTTGCTTTGAAAAAGGCCATTCTAAGAACTCTACTCGGGGTACTTTGTGTGGGTTTTAATGCTTGTTGTTGATGTTTGCAAATGCATTGTTACACTTTATCTTAGATCACCTTTTCGAGGTACATTTTTTCTGGAAGAAATGATACAAGGAAAAAGAGCATTTGTGTGTGCAGTATGAAATCCTATGCTCCACTTTATTTTCAAGTAATCCATATATATTTACTCCAAAGTTTTATTTATGGAACCAAATTCTCTAGGCTTGTGAATTTGGTTCTTAGATAGCATGAAGATTTTTTTTTTTATATGGCTAAGTTAAAAACATGCTTGGTATCTATGGAAACACTACTTAATCATTCGTTGTATCCAAATGTGATGCGATATTGCACAATATATACAAAATAAGGGTCATTAAATTTGTATGTAATATGTATCACACCCATAAAAAATGTGGACAATAGTGTTATTTGAGCTATGGACCTTTTACAAGTTCTAATCTGAACACTTTCTATGGTTTTCATTGAAAGGAAACAACTTATGACATTGTCCCCATTGAAGGTCATATTACTAAATTCCATTCAAAGGCTAGTACATTATTTGAATAACCATAAGAGTATTGCCATTTTTTAGTTTTGGATTATGTCACACCATATAGTTGTAGCAATAAAATAAGGATATAACTAAAATATAATTCTTTTTAGGTTCATTTAGGGAATTGTAAAAATTTTCAGTTATATTGTGTTGTTTTAGAAAGTGGGTATGTTTTAGAAGGAAACTAGGCAATAACTCTAATTCAACATCTATAAAATAAAATAAAAGATAAGTATTTATTCCACATAAATATATACATATTAAAGTGACTTAAAAAAAAAAACCAACAACGTCAGTTCCATACCTAAAGTGCCACACCCTGCACCCCATGGAAGATATAAATTTTCGTTACCTTCGAAGTATATGCTAACATAGGGATAATTTACAATGAATACTATCTATGCTTTCAATGAATAAAGTAATAGATGATCAAGTATCCACCCCACCTTGTCATTTCTTGGGTGGTGCACCAACACTACCTCCTATCCATCCACAACTCATGTATGCCAATCATTTCCACTCCTACATGAGCACAATTATAGGGAACTTGATAAAAAAAATAAGGAACAAATAATGTTCCCATAATTAAAGGGAATGGATGCCCTAGTTTTGCATGTTGTAACATGCCTACACATATGGATTACTAAGGAACTAATGCAATAAAATATCACACAAACCATGCATTTCTCCATCAGTTGCATGAATCATCATGAGATCAATTGAATAGAAAAAACCTTTGTAATTCTTGTTGAGTTCCAGAATTCATTATTTTTATTACCAATATTTTCCAAATTTTATCTTATCTCATATTTTCACTATCATTTTGCCACTGAATCACCCTTTACTTTTCCTAATAATCCAATAACACTAGAGCTTATGTCAAAGATAATTCTAAGGTAAAATGCTATTTTTTATGCATATTTCATCTTTGAAAATTAATGGTTTATGTTAAAATTTGTTTCTAATAGGTCACCACAAAAAAATATATTTTTGTAGCGACCATGATTATGTAACATAACAAAGGTTTGGATCTATGGTTTAAATAGTTGTGGTAAGCCAATGAACAAAGAACCACTTTGGAAAGGAAGCTGGAAATATGGAGAAGCTCTTGTGTTCTAGAGCTTAAGGAAACATGTCAACATCACGTGTTTTACATACTCAAAGCAGTGGTCAATTTAAATGCGCATGCTCAATTATGGCTAAATCAATCAATGCATGTGTTAAAAGGATCACCTATGGATTCCAGTTCGAAATATTCTACCCACATTAGATATATGAGAACAATATTAGTGATTCGAGATACTTTGTCCAAGAGTTTTGGATCCTCTATGTTAGTTGAATACTTTTATCTACAAATGTATACATAAAATCCCAAGTTGTATGGACATAATTAAGACTTTTTTTTTTGGTTATAATGAGCTGCACAAGCTCGATAAAAAATAGTATAAAATATTGGATGCAACTCAAATAATTCTAGAGATTTTGTAACTTGTTCCTTTGGATATTAAGTTGCTGCATTTTGATGCTATTGTTCCACATCTAGCATGTTGTTCTAAAGAATTTCTAGGAAACAAATACTCGGAAGCAAGGGCCCACTTCTTAGGCACATTCGTTGCCATTTCACTTTTAGATTTAGTCTTCATTTCTATTTCATTTTTGAAATTACAATTATATTATTGCTATGTTTATTTACAATTATGTTCATTTACTTATAAAGTGTGTTTTGATTATCATTGTAATTTAATATTTTGTTGTTGATTTTAGTTGAACTCCAAAGATTAAGATAAGCTCTCATGATTTTAAATACATAGCTTCACATGAATTACGAAAGTAACATTTTTATGCTCACATCCAATTTGTAGCTGGAGACCTCAAATAAATTCATAAATCATTGATCTATTTGAACTTTGTAATGGATTTGTTTACTTACTTTAGGAATGAGTTATTTATTCCTGCATATATTGTGCCTATGCTTCATAAGGTTATGATCACTGGTTGAAAATAGAATAAAATAATTTAAAGTAAATTAAATTACTCTATAATCCTAACAATGGTATAAACCATAACACATATGGGAAGTTTTCCAATATCATTAACAAGAATTGAGTTACTCTAATTATCTTTTATTGAATTATAGTAAGCATCGATATACGAGGCCACAACCCCATTTCATTATATGTCTGCAAGGAATTAAGCATCCTTGGAATAAATATCCAAGAACTGCCCTTCCCCTTGAACACTAAAATGCTAAGAAATGGATCCCACTTCTATATAATATGCTCTAGTAGGCTTACATTGTTCCTCAAAAAAGGACATTAAAAAAAATTGAATAATTTACATCCCCTCAAAGATGCAATTATTGTCACATCAACCATTTCATCATCAACCAAACCTTCATTCTCATGTTTTCACTAATCCAATCCCAAGGTATTGAGTTCTAGAAGGAATCAACTTGCAAAATATGTTAATGATACCTTATTGACCAAGCAAGTCAAGCTATTTCAAAGATAACAGCTCAAAATAAATCTAATAATAATAAAAATACATAACATAATTAATATCTTATTTTTTGTATTAAAAAAACATAAAGAATTACCCTAACATATGTTGGGTATGTGTTATATTCTTTGCATGACTGCCTCCACACACTGTACAATGCGCGGGGCGTAAGGGGGTAACAAAGAGGCTAAAGCCCCCCTGCTTTGGGGGTTCCCAGAGGGGTAGAACACCCCCCCCCCACCCCCATGAGGGTATGGGGGCAATTCCCATGACTTTTTTTTGGGGTATTTTTTCACATTTGTTTTTGCAGTTTTTAGCACATGGTTTTTTTTCTTTATTGTTTTTTGACACATGGTGGTTTAGCCCATGGTTTTGTAGTTTCGTTTAAGGAACTGTAGTCATATTTTGACCAAGGTAAATGGATTGGAAATTTATGGATACCACAGGAATATATGTATTTTTAATATTACCAAATGGGAAAACTTAGCAATACATGCCAAAATAACACATTTTCTAGAAATGTATGCAATGAAAGTTAAATGCAGCCCATGGATCTGTTAGATCTAATATTATAGCAACTATATCTGAAATGAAATCAGAAAGAAATCAGTATTGCATAGTTAAACAGGTCTCCCATCCCATAAATAGCCCAAAATTGTGCAAAAATAGGGACTGCAACCATGTATGAAAGATGCAATACCATGAAAATGTTATTTTATTACCTCTGCAACAACAATAGGTTGTACATAAGATCTAGAGCAAGTATGCGGACAAAAATTTATATCTATAGCAGATACAACACTATACAAGCTCTTTTATCAATCACCCTTGGGGTTTGTAGCAAAACACCATGTAAAAAGTGTAGATCTGAGATATAAGACTGCGGATCTATGGAAATATTTAGATTTGGAAATTGGATCTGATCTGATATAAATAGTAAACTGATCTCCTCCAAAATATCTCCAAAGTGAAGGGCAGATCCCCAACTCTTAGCAAATCAACTCTCCAGATGGTGCACTGAATCACCCTACAACTGCTCCTTCGGAAATAACACAGATCTGGATTTCTTCTGCATTGTAGGGGAAAAAATACTATTGGCTTGCAGCCAATATATGAAAATGAAGCTCAAATCTACCAATACTTTCCTCTCAATGGAGTAGAATCCCCCTCCACTGAAAAGAAGCACTGAAACGGCCTAGATCTGAAGATATAGCCTCCACTTGTTGCAGCTTACTGAAAGAGTCAAACCCTCAACATGATCTGCACTGTCAAAGGAAGATGAAGCTTGGCCTCAAGCCATATAGTGGACAATATGGTGCAAGACTCCTCCAAGAGGTACTTAATGGAAGAGGTGGGATTCCCGATCAGGAACACCCTGTGCTAAAAACACTCTATCTCAGCTAAACAACCATAGAAATAAATATATCTAAATAGAAAATATAATCAGAAAATCATAATCATAATCTAACCCCATATGGCTGCCATCCTCCTCCTTATAAACAATGTGAGCCTTCTCACCTTTGGTCCCACTTATTAGGGTTTCCATCTTCATGCAATGAATCTCCCTCCAAAACTACGCTGTCCCATCATCAATACCACTCCTCCATAACATCGCTGATGGATTTGGTCAATATTGAGTGGATCTCCATGCAATGTCTTCTTCCACACTCAAGGTGGCTTTATTCCAACTATCTAAATAGATTCATATTCCCACTGAGTTATCTTCATTAATGTTTCACATCCTCCATACTAGCTTAGTTGACTTGGTCAAAATTGACTTTGTCCACATGCATTTAGCCCTTGTTCACACATGAAGGTGTTTTATCCAGATGTGAATATGACCCCTTTACCCATTAAGAGGGTTTTTATTTTTTCTAAAAATATTTATGGGTCTCCCTACCCATTTATTCATCTAACTATGTATTTGGAGCAAAATTAATATTCCAATTAGCTGCATGCTAATTTAGGAATATTACAGTCCTCCCCTCCCAAAATTTTCTTGTCCTCAAGAAACTGCAAGGATAGAACTGAAGAGCCTCCCCTCTTCCTCCTGTAGCATCCTCAAGTGATAATTTCCTCCAAAGAACAAGATGCTTTCTCAACAATATGTCCTCAAGTTGTTCCTCCCATGTACAAAATTATGCCTTTGGTGAAAATTCCAAATGGCTCTCATCATGAAAAAGTGGGATATACATGGAAAAAAATATATGTGGTCTAGAGGCCTTCTTGAGGCATGAAATATGAAATATATTGGGAATCATCATCCCCATGTGAAGCCTCCATCCCCAAGCTATCATCCACAAAAAGCGAGGCACCCTCCAACACGATAACTCACGAAACATCTCCTCCACCTTAGGCTCCTACAAAGAAGGTGGGCTGCAAGATGAATATGTGGTATTATAATGTACATCCCACACTGTCTCTCTCTCCACTTATGATAAGTGTAGAGCTGCTGCTGAATATGGGTTGCAATAGTGTTTCCTTTATGGAGAAAAAAGGCAATAGGGTCCTCAAATATCCACCCTTTGGTTCTTGCCCAAATCATCCCATACACAATGAATATGACATTATCATCATATGGAATACAAAGGAGAGAAGTATTGAAGGTTTTACATAGTGATGGAAGGTACCAATAGTTCCTCAAGTAATCACAACACAGTTTTACCAACTGCAGTTTCAGGATATAATATGGCAAGTTGTTTTTGAACAATTTGCTAGTTGTCCATGTCATCTCATCTACTAGTGAATAGTAAATGACATAATATATCAACTTAGCATATAGGAAATAGCACAACACTTTCCCAAATCCATACAAGAAATGGCTCTCTCCATCATAGATGTTGGTCCCTAAATGACCATGAAGCTCAAATAGAGGCTTGCCCTCTTGTGGAGCAATGCACTGTATCAGGATGGTAAGAGAATGCAAATATTGTGTTAGATAATCAATAATTGCATAAAAATAATTCTTACCATATATCGAGAGCAATATGATAATAAGATCCATAAATAAGCCCTCCATGGTGATATGAAATAGTCCCCTGAAGAGGAATGAACTATGTTCTGTATGTAGATATTTCTTCTTATGCTTGGAAATCCAAGTCAAGAAGATCTCATCATGGTAATAGATGTCTCCACCCATTACTCCATCATTCTCATCTCCTTCTTGCCCATCAAGTGCATCATATGTGAAGTTATCCTAGGGACACTCCATCAACAAACCGAAGCTCTCAAATGACAGTGCTGTTGGCCTTTGTAATAAGGCTCCTGTCATCTCATAGATCCATCCTTTGACATCCCACATGTCAAAGTCATCAAACATAATGCTGCTATATGTGAGAGATCCCTTCCAAAGTGGAAGCACCTCCTCACCTTCCAAGGTTAAAGAGTAGCCCCTTTGCATCATGATAGTGCCATCTCCTACTCATGCAACATCATGCAAAGTATGGGATAAGATCAGTCCATACTCTCTCAATAACAGCCAAAGCAAAAACAACTCTAGTTGCCTCCCCACACCATCACCATATAATTCATGGAGAAATAACATGAGAGTTGATATGAAATATATCACATCACTCCAATACAACCAAACTCCTTGCTCCCATATGATGTAAGTGCCATGCCAAGTTCCATCCACCATCCTACCCTTTGAAATAAAGTGTGTCATATGATGACCAAACTCTTTCAAGAGTAACCAACACAGTCTTTCCTCCTGCTACCCAGTATCATAAATTTGCAAGTGGATTTATAAACTCTTGCTCATCAACATCACCCATCCAACCCATGCTAAGTGTCTATCATCATGTCCAAAAGTGGCATTCCTCCAATTGAGAATACCATCCTCCCAAATCAGATTTCTGTCCTTGCATTTCATGGGATGTTGAAATGAAATATCCTAGAGATCTCCAAATGAAGAACACTCATCAACGACCAACTTGACCCCATAAGGATCCAAATAGGTGGTAGGAAAAAACCTCCCATCATGATGTGAAAGATCCATCAAGAAATATCCATCACAACCATGAGAGATATTATCCATCATAAGGTGTACCCCAACAACTATCTGCCCATCCTTTGTCATACATATGGGAAGGTCATTGGAATGCTCCAACAATGGTTGGGTCCATAAATCATCACTGCTGCTCAATGAAAACGCTGTTGATCTCCATGATGGTGTATCTACTGTCTTAAAATCATACTCTATGCTGAACACATAGTTCTGCATGGCATGGTTCAAAAAAATACTCATCCCATCCTCCAAAAATCTACACTCCAACCCCAAGAGTTGTGTGTAGCTCAACAATGGTACTCTAGGATGAAATTACATCTCTTCCTTGAACAAATCAAGGTTTTCCAGCACAGTGAAAGTCTGCTGCTCCAAATTAGCAATATGTTTTGACCCTTGGTCATGTAATGGAATATTACCACAATCCTCCATAATATGTGTTTAAATAGCATGAAATGGAAACATGTGCATACCTTGGTAAAACTTGGGAACATCTTATACTGCTACAAGGGTTCCTTCCTCTGGTGTGATGGCTTCCCCGAATACTGATGATGATGGATGCTCCTCTATGGCTTCATAAGCACTGGTACAAGTCTCCTCCTCCTCATGTGTCTCCAGAATAGTGCATGGGACTATAGATGTCAAGAGATCAAGAATACTTTGCAAAGGTGCAAGTATCTTTTCTCCTGATGTAAGTGCTCCTGCAGTAAGTGGTGGTGAAGGCTTCTTCCCCTCTGATTTCTTCTTGTCAAACTTCTTGATAAAACTTTGAGTAAAATCTACAAATTAAATCACCCTTGCATGACTCAAATGGTTGAACCACCAAATGCTAGCTTCACCTTCAAGGTGCAGCGCTGCAATCTCAATAATTTCTTTCTCTACTACTAGATGTAGCAGTAAAAATGCATCCAATCTCTTTCCCCAAGCCCTTGCTGTGCATGAGGATGACCCATCAAAGGTAGACAATAGAAATCTATTCCCTTCATTCTTCTATTGCTGCAAGGTCTCCTTTCTTCTTTGAGCTGAATGAACTGTGGAAGAGTTAGATTCTTCTTGATAGCTCTAGGTTGAGACTTATATTCTGCAAGATATTCACTTAGAATATCATGATCTAAGTTTAATCCATCTCTATGCATCTTGTCTTCAAATAAAAAGGGCATGGAAGGTTTCTTTGGAGCTTTATGCAGTACTAGATCTTCTTTTTGATAATAGGAAGTACATGGACCTTCCTCATCTTAAAACCCTAACGTGGTTTCACTTCTTTCATTCCATCTTCTTTGCTTGACGTCCTTGGTGAGGTCCTTCTTATATCTGAAAAGAGATGAGATGAAACTCATTCCTCCCATAATTTTGATCTCTTATTCTTCTATAGCATCTTGGCTTGAAACTCACAGGTTGAGCCAAAGATTATGCTTTGATACCACTGTAATATTCCCAAATTGGAAAACTCAACAATACATGCCAAAATAACACATTTTTCAGAAATGTATGCAATGAAAGTTAAATGCAACCCATGGATCCATTATATATTATATTATAGCAACTATATCTGAAAGGAAATTATAAACAAATCATTATTTCATAGTTAAATAGGTCTCCCATGCCATAAATAGCCCAAAATTGTACAAAAATAGGGACTGCAACAATGTATGAAAGATAGAATACCATGAAACATTATTTTATCACCTCTACAACAACAGTAGGTTGTAAATAATATCTAGAGAAAGTATGCGTGCAAAAAGTTAGATCTATAGCAGATCCATGCACTATACAAGCTCTTTTATCGACCCCCCTTGGGGTTTGCAGCAAAACACCATGTACAAAGTGTAGATCTGAGATCTAAGACTGCAGATCTATGGAGATATTCAGATCTGGAAAGTGGATATGATTTGATATAAATAGTAAATTGATCTCCTTCAAAATATCTCCAAAGTGAAGGGCAGATCCCCAACACTTAGCAAATCAACTCTCCAAATGGTGTGCTGAATCACCCTGCAACTGCTCCTTCAGAAATAACACAGATCTAGAAAAATACTATTGGCTTGCAACCAAGATATGAAAATGAAGCTCAACTCTACCAATACTGTCCTCTCAATGGAGTAGAATCCCCCTCCACTGAAAAGAAGCACTGAAATGGCCTAGATCTGAAGATCTAGCCTCCACTTGTTGCAGCTTACTGAAACAATCAAACCCTCAATAGGATCTGCGCCGTCGAAGGAAGATGAAGCTTGGCCTCAAGCCAGATAGTGGACAATATGGTGCAAGACTCCTCCAAGAGCTACTCAATGGAAGAGGTGGGATTCCTGATCAGGAACACCCTGTGCTAAACAACACTCTATCTCAGCTAAACAACCAGAGAAATAAATATGTCTAAACATATCATATAATCAGAAAATCATAATCATAAGCTAACCCCATATGGCTGCCATCCTCCTCCTTATAAAAGATGTGAGCCTTCTCACCTTTGGTCCCACTCATTAGGGTTTCCATCTTCATGCAATGAATCTCCCTCCAAAACTGCGCTGTCCCATCATCAATACCACTCCTCCATAACAACACTGATGGATTTGGTCAATCTTGACTGGATATCCATGCAATGTCTTCTTCCACACTCAAGGTGGCTTTATTCCAACTATCTAAATAGATTCATATTCCCACTGAGTTATCTTCATTAATGTTTCACATCCTCCATACTAGCTTAGTTGACTTGGTCAAATTACTTGACTTTGTTAGTATGCATTTAGCCCTTGTTCACATATGAAGGTGTTTTATCCAAATGTGAATTTGATTCATTTCCCCATTAAGAGGGTTTTTTTTGCTGCTATAAATATTTATGGGTCTCCTTACCCATTTATTCATCTAACTATGTATTTGGAGCAAAGTTAATATTCCAATTAGCTGCATGCTAATTTAGGAATATTACAGTATTGCATTATAATACTATAAAGAAATATATACTGAAAAATATTTTTGGTTTTCCTGGTTTTGGATTTTTAAGGTAAAATCTATATGTTAATGTGTGTGTTTTCCATTGCATATTTTTTGTTTTATTAAGAATTTTTTTGCAACAATTCAATATACAATGTTAAAACGTACATTTAGTATTAAAGCAGTTTTGGCTTCAAATGGATGATTTTGTCGCTAATGTGTTTTTCTTAGGCCTGTGGCTGACATTGTTATACTGAGAGATTTGTGGAATCAATTCTTGTGATGAAATGAACTGGTGATTAGTTCAAAGAAAGAGATAGAAAAATTCAATGGATAGTGTTTTCAGTTGTGAAAGCTCAAATGCGAAGATTTTTTGGTGGACAAAGATTAGTGGATTGTTATGGATCCAAGTACTGCACAAACAAAGGTGTTGATGCAATAATTGGCCAAGTTGGATTGAAAGGAAAAGAGAACAATAAGTCGATAGTGTCTCCCAGATTCAACATTACTGAGTGTTTCAGGAAAAGCTATAATGAAGGCACTGTAGAACAAGTTAGAGACTTTGTATCAATCTAAGTCCCTTGCGAACAAATTGTTCCTACATAAAACATTGTATAACCTGAGGATGAAGAATGGAGAATCGGTAACAGAGAATCTAAACGCCTTCAATACTGTGGTAAGTCTACTATTATCTATTAATACCAATATTTCAAATGAATATAAGTTTATTATTTTGTTTTGTTCTTTACCAAACTCATGAGATAGTTTGGTTGTTGCCATAGGTAGTAATGCAACTCCTTTAAGGTTCACTAATATAGTCTCATCCTTGTTATCAATGGAGATGAGACAAAAGATATGGATAGTCAGAATATAGATGCCTTATTTATAAGATGATGCTCCTAGAGTACAAATAGAAAAATTCCTCTAGTGTCAAATATAAATCTAGAGGAAGATTTAAATCTCTAAGAAAATTTTTAAAGGCATGTTGAAGACATGGAAAATAAGGGAATTACAAAAGAGATTTTGTTACACTGAAAATAAAGAAGGAAGGAATTTGATGATGCTCCTTCTCTGAAGCAAAAACAGCCCCAAATTAAGGAGGGATTATGTACTTTGAAAGTTCCCAAGTACACTAACAGATCATATGAGGCATGGTTGGTTGAATCAAGTGTACCACTTTCACTGACTCCTCACAGAGTGGTTTTGTGAGTATACAAGACATGATGATGATGTTTTCCGAGGAGATGACTTGATAGCCATAATCATAAGATGAGGAAATTCAAGTTTAAGCTCATGGGTGGAAGTATTAGAACACTCAATGTTTGACACCTTCCAAGTTTGGAAAGTTTGATTTCCTGCTTGATATGAGAGGTATTATGAAAACAATGTTTGAATATGATAGCTAGAGTTAGTTCAAAAACGCTAGTATTCTTGAGGAATTTACAACTGGACTCTATATAATCGGCTAGAATCAGCATGGTGATGGGTGCAATAATATTATTTTTCTTGAGAGTGGAGCAGAAAAAGGATAAACTACTAAAATCTCTAGATAAAATACTATGTTATGGCATCAAAGGCTAAGACATATGATGCAGGGGCATTAGGCTCAAAACAAATTTTTTTATGTAGATAGACATAGGGGTCTTATATTTTTCTTGCTTATGTAATTATTGAATAAATTGAGTGATTTTAGTTAAATGTAGAGAGAAAAATATTGTAACTGCCTCAAATCATTCGTGGGCACATGAAGAGATTCAGTTTCAGTTTTCTTAGGGTTTAGTCTAAAGTCAGAAAATAGGGAATTTGAAGAGTTTTTGAGCTGTTATAGAAATCGAGTCGATTCTAAGATCTTTGTATAAAAATAGGCCTGAAAAGCATAATAGGGACAAACCTGCATAGAGAGCTGCATAGAATTGCATAGGGCTATAGGGCTGGCAGAGCAGATTGCCGAAGGCCATTTGATTGAAGATCTGGCCAGAAGTTGTAAGTAGTGTCACTGTATAAATGAAGATTTGTTTTAGTATTTATGTGCAATTGTTGGTTTAATTATGTGTGAAGAATGTCTTGAATCCTCGGAATGGGTATGAGTAGGATTCTATGTATTAATTAAGAGTCTTCCTGCATATTATGTGTCAGAATCAGTTCGAGTTAAATACTCAGAAGTGAGCACTGGTTGATTTCCTTCCTGCGTGAGACTGTTTTGAGCCTCCCTGAATGATGTATGGATGATACTCTGTTATTTGGGGTTTATGACGCTCTGTATGTAATTGGAGAAATTTATGGCATTAGGATATTGCTCTCTGTGTATGACCCAAATGTGTGCTAACTTTGTGAGGAATGGCTCAAATCGTATCAGAAATCCATTCTGATATTGAGAAGAATCTATATAGGAAGTTATCTGTTTTGATTTGCATAGATCGATGTGAATCTTTGTGTAAGGCCATCGTCTAGGAAACTGATGAGCAAAGGATGAAAATGATGTTGACTTGATTATTAAGCATAGGAAATTCCTCATTGAATCTGTTTAAATTGGGGTCGATTGAAACCAATCCATATTATTGGGTCTCTGCGACAAAGGTGGTGCCCTTGCCTTCGAGAGCTTGATTGGTTTAATAGATCTGTGGGATCGAGTAGGAATCCGATGGCGCAGGAGACTGAAAGATATGTTGAATAGATGTAGTGATTGGATCTGTGCGATGGAGTGTTCTAAACTTGTAAAGAGCCCGAATCGGAAGAACCATAGTTAAAGAGCTGGAGGAGGATCCGTGAGGAATAGAGCGGAACCATGAAGGTAAGGTGGTTTCAAAATTCAAAACTGGTGGGATCGCATAATATTTGATATGGTAAGTGGTTTCACCTGTTTAAACGTGATGTATGTCTCCTCTCGACACATGGAAAAGGCAGTATGTCCAAAACTGCCCCCATCACGTTTGTTTTGAGCGTTAAGGCTCGGGAAATGAAAAAACTCAAATTCCATTTAGATCCGTTTGATCAGGTTTTGGGGCACGATGAACTGTTGACCCTTGGATCCGTTCGACAGTTAATCCAAGGTACGTTCATGTGAATTGTGGGACCGACGAACCTTAAGGTCTAATGGCCTTTGTTTTAATTTGAAGTCGAGGTTTGTTAACAGGGATAAATGAAATTATGGCCAACACCTTACCTTGGTAAATGTTTATTAAACATTGGTTATAATATTATAAGGCAGAGATAAAGAATCACCTTTGGGTTGATTCATGTTGTGGGAATTTAAATTAGTGTATATGGAAGAGCGTAGATTGAGGTTCCAATTTGAATTGGTTCACCTTTTAATACGTGGGTTGTCCATAGTTTTACAAACACAGACTAATAGTTGTTGAAATGTGATGCAAGTGTTGTCCTATGTGACAGCGAATGAAGATGAATACATGAGATTGTTGGCATGTATTTGTGTGTTAGAAAATATGCTGAGTAAGTTGTTCTTGACTTAGTGAGACTTGGTAAATGATGTAAATCTGATACAAATGATGTTTGCATTGTTTGCATTACTTAATATGATGTTGAGTGTTGTCCCTAAAAGGCAACCCACTTGATAAAGATGATGGAAACTTACTTGATGAAGTTGTGCTTGCTAGAATATGTTCTTGATGAAGAAAATATGATGTATCTACAGTGTGCAATGAAGAAAGGAATTCAGAATGTGCTCAAAGTATGATGGAAAAATTATGTCTCTATGAATACACGGATATGTCTAAAAAGAACGTGATAAGTCGCGTATGGGAAAAAGCGCTCAAAAAGTGCAAATCCAGGGGCCCGTGGTATTGAAGGCTCATGGTATTGATGACTCGTGGTATTGAAGGCTCATGGTATTGATGACTCGTGGTATTGAAGACTCATGGTATTGAAGACTCGTGGTATTGAAGGCTCATGGTATTGATGACTAGTGGTATTGAAGACTCATGGTATTGAAGGCTCATGGTATTGGTTTGACTCGTGGTATTGAAGGCTCATGGTATTGGTTTGGCTCGTGGTATTGAAGGCTCATGGTATTGTTTTGGCCCATGGTATTGAAAAAGATAAACCTATATAAGGAGAAGAAATTCATTGTGAAAAACACAAGAATGAGAGCAAGATGTCTGAGCTTGAATGAATACTTCTCTATGAAGTATATCTCTATGGAAAGGGTAAAGGTTTGATGAAAAATCTGAATGTATGATGCACCAATGATGAAGAAGGGGATCCAGATCTGAAATGTACTTGTATCTGCTAGATCTGATTATGGAAGGCTTAGATCTGTGATGAGGCGAACATCTAGGCGAACATCTGTCTGAAGTGAAAGGGTATGAAATATCTGATCTGTTCTGCTGTGTTTCTGATATCTGATCTGTGTTGATAAGTATCTGTTGGTGATGTATGTTTGTGCTAAAAATTATGGAAAGGGTCCAGTGTGAAAATTGATGAAACGTGGTCCAAGGTGGTGCTGAGGGTTGTAGCCTTCAGTCAGGGGGTCGTAGCTCCCTTCCAGGTGAGGCTGGTAAACGAGATCCGGGGGTCGTAGCTCCCTTCCAGGAGAGGCTGGTAAACGAGTCAGGGGGTTGGAGCTCCCTTCCAGGAGAGGCTGGTAAACGAGCGCAGGTGGGTGCCTGCGTGCTGGTCAAGTCTGCGCCAGCACATATGTTGTAAGATGTTTTCTCTATAATAAAATATTGAAAGGCTGAGCAACTGCAGCGGTGGTTTTCTCCCGACTTGGGTTTCCACCTAAAAATCCTGGTGTTCATGTGTGATGCTTTGTGTGATGGTTTATTCTGTTCTTACTGCACATGTTTACTGCTTATTGAATATCTGATGAATAAATGATGGAATGGTTTAAGTGAAGTTTAATGACATATCTAGATCTCTGTGTATACACGAGTTTCATAAAGGGGATCCACGTATATACGCTAGTTTACTGAAGGAAAGTAGCGTATGGGTTTTAAGGAATGGAAAAGTAAAAAGATTTGATTATGCAGTAAATACTGATTCACCCCCCCCCCTCTCAGTATTTTTCCCAACAATTGGTATCAGAGCAGGTCCTTGTGGAGAAGCTTGATCGCTTAAAGGAGATCCGTCGCAATGGGAAGTCAAGAAGGAATAATGTCTATAAAGCCACCTATATTCAATGGAAGCAATCTGATATTCTGGAAGGTACGTACAAAAGAATTTCTGCAAAGTCTTGGTGCGGATGTATGGGCAATCGTGGAAGAAGGTTATCAATACCCGGCAAGTATTCCTACTGATGCAGCAGAAAGAAAGAAGTATGAAACCAATGCCAAAGCAGTAAATGTTTTGCTGGGAAGCATGTCTGAATCAGAATTTTCTAAAGTGATGCAGCTACATTCAGCAAAGGATATATGGGACAAAATCATTCTGAGCTATGAAGGAGATACAAAGGTAAAAAATGCAAAACTCCAAACTCTTAGAATTGAATATGAAAGTTTGAAGATGCATAGTGATGAAAGTGTTGCCAGTTTCTTCCTTCGTCTAGATGATGTTGTCAATCGAATGAGAAATTTAGGTGAAACTAAAACTGATACTACTCTGGTTGAAAAAGTCTTAAGATCCTTGACTCCAAAATTTGACTCTAAAGTCTCCGCTATTGAAGAAAGGCAAGATCTGCAAACTCTTACTATTGTTCAATTACATGGGACTCTGACTGCTTTTGAAATGAGACAAGGAGGTCCTTCTCAAGTAAGAGAAGCTGCATTTAAGGCTTCTACAAAAGAAAAGGAAAAGGAAGTTGTCAAAGAATCCAGCTATATTTCCGATGAAGAAGAAGCAAATTTCGTAAGAAAACTCCAACTAGGAACTGGAAGATTCAAAGGTAAGCTTCCCTTCAAATGCTTTGAGTGTGGAAAAGTTGGTCATTATGCTGCAAAATGTCCTTATAAAGGAAAAGAAGTTGTTAGAAGAAATAAGAACAGATCTAGCTCTAAGAAAAGTTACTATACTAATGAAGATAGTGATGGGTCATCTAATAGTGAGGAAGATTGTGAAGAAGATCTTAGACTTCTCATGGCCTTTGAACAAAAGGAAGAAAAGGATATGTTTATGGATGCTCTAGAGGAAAATGACTTTCTTGAAGAAAATAATCAACTCAAACTTCGCTTAGAAGATTGCAAAATTCTCTTAGAAGAACAAAAGGTGATCAGAGAGACTGTTGAAAAGAAGTTTGAAGAAGCAAAGAAACATATTGAAAAGCTAGAATGTGAAGTGGTAATTCAAAGAAAAGAAGTAGAGAAAGCAAAGACCTTGAATCTTAGATTTGCTAAAGGATCTGAAACCTTAGATGAGATTATCAAGGTACAACGTTCTCCTCTTATAAAGGCAGGTCTGGGATATACCGGAGAATCTTCTCAAACTTCAGCACCAAACTATCTAAAAGCAGTTACAGGTGGTTTACTACATTCAGCCACTCAGCAAGGGAATAGAGGATCTCTACAAGGAAAGAAGGACCATCTCAATTCAAGGAACACTAACAGGGATAGCTTTCAAAGACTCTACAACCAACAGGTAAACTCAAATAGAAGATTCCATGATCGCAGAAATTTCTACTTCAATGGGCAATGTTTCACTTGTCACAATTTTGGTCATAAAGCTATTCAATGTGTGGCATATAAAACCATCATGACAAGAGAAGCAAGAAAGAAAAGGTTGGATACTGAACCAAAGAAGAATACCTATAACATTTTTTCTCCTCTTCAAAGTGAAGTCGAATGTACTTATTGCAATAACTTTGGCCATGAAGAATCTGAATGCAGGAACAAGATCCAGCCTAAAGAACATGTTCCCTCAAGCTCTAAAGTGTGGAAGAAGAAAGAACCGCCGGTTGAAAATTGTGGGATAGCATTATTTGCAGAAGGTGAAGAAAATCAATGGTACATCGATAGTGGGTGCTCAAGACACATGACAGGTGACAAAAGCAAACTTCATACTTATAATGCTCTAGAAAAAGAAAAGAAAGTTACATTTGGAAATGATACTCCTGCTGTAATTAAAGGAAAAGGGTCAGTATTTCTAAAAGAAAAGGTGAAGGCTAAAGATGTCATGTATGTGGATGGATTAAGGCATAACCTATTAAGTGTTAGCCAAATGTGTGATCAAGGAACAGAAGTGGTCTTCAGTTCCAAAGAATGTATGGTTCGTGATCTTGATACAGGTAAAATCATTATAAAAGGAAAAAGAAATCCAAGCAACCTGTATGTACTAAACGGCATAGATCAATGTTACTTGAGCAAGTCTTCAGAAAATTGGCTATGGCATAGAAGGCTGGGACATCTGAGTTTCTCTCAAATCAACAAAGCAAACAGACTTCAAGCTGTTCGTGATCTTCCCAAGGTCAATCTTCCAGAAAATACCATATGCAAATCTTGTCAATTTGGTAAGCAGACTAGAGTTCGATTTAATGCCAAAGAAGGATCATCAAGTAAGCCTCTTGAACTCATTCATACTGACATCTGTGGACCTATGAGGAAAAATTCATTACGTGGGGAAGAATACTATATCCTATTTATTGATGACTACTCCAGAATGTGTGAGATCGCGTTTATTAAACACAAAGATGAAGCTTTTGAAAAATTTCAGAATTTCAAAGCACTGGTAGAAAATGAATTGGATTTAAAAATCAAGTGTCTTAGATCTGATCGAGGAGGAGAATATTCATCAAATGAATTATTTGAATTTTGTGAACAACATGGCATTAAAAGACAGTTCTCTGTAGCAGGCACTCCACAACAAAATGGTGTAGCAGAAAGAATGAATAGAACAATTGTTCAAATGGCCAGAGCTATGCTTGCTGACTCTAATGTTCCTAACATATTTTGGAGTGAAGCAGCACGTGCAGCAGTTAACATTCTCAACAAGGCTCATGTCCGGGTAAACAGTGATAAAACTCCATATGAACTCTGGTATGGCAAATCTCCCACTGTAAAGCATTTTAAAGTTTTTGGAAGTAGATGCTTTATCAAAAATAATGATGAAAAACTTGGCAAGTTTGACCCTAGATCTGATGAAGGGATACTTCTTGGCTACACATCTTCAAGCAAAGCATTCACATGTTACAATAAGAGGCTTCAAAAAGTTGTTGAATGTATTGATGTTGTTATTGACGAGTCTCCTGCAGCTCCTAAAGAAGAAAAACAAACAACAGAAGAAGATGATGATGACATATGGCCTTCTACATCAGATGGAAATGATATAGGCAGTGAATCCAATGAAGAACCTGAAAATGATCTATCTGAAAAAGCTCCATCCAGATATGTTCAAAAGAATCATCCTGAATCTCAAATTTTGGGAGACAAGGAATCAGGTGTACGAACAAGGAGAACTCTTGCGGGGTCTTCTAGTAATTTGGCACTTCTATCCACAATTGAACCACACAATGTCAATGAAGCTAGCAAATATGAATGTTGGAATAATTCCATGGATGAAGAAATTGAGCAAATTGAAAAGAATGACACTTGGGATTTGGTACCAAGACCTCATGATAAAAATGTCATTGGAACTAAATGGATCTTCAAGAACAAGTTAAATGAGAATGGGGATGTTGTAAGAAACAAAGCTAGACTGGTTTTCAAAGGGTATACTCAACAAGAAGGTATAGACTTTGAAGAAACGTTTGCTCCTGTAGCTAGACTTGAAGCCATAAGAATGTTTCTTGCTTTCTCAAGCTATCAAAGAATCAAAGTTTATCAAATGGATGTTAAGTCTGCTTTTCTTAATGGTGATCTAGAAGAAGAAGTATATATAGAACAACCGGAAGGATTCATTTTGGGAAATGATGCAAATCTTGTTTGTAGACTTAAAAGGGCTCTGTATGGACTCAAACAAGCTCCAAGGGCTTGGTATTATCGTCTTGACAAATATCTTCATCAACAAGGATTTTCAAAGGGGTCTGCTGATAGCAACTTATACACAAAAGTTGAAAATGATAAACTATTGATTGTAGTTGTATATGTTGATGATATCATTTTTGGGAGTAACGAAGAATCTATGAGTCAAAAATTTGCTTATGTCATGCAGCAAGAATTTGAAATGTCTTTACTTGGGGAACTAACATTTTTTCTTGGCTTGCAAGTGCATCAATCTACAGATGGTATATTTCTATCACAAGAAAAATATCTTAAGCAAATTATGAAGAAGTATGGCATGGAAGAATGCAAACCTGTAAGTACACCAATGATAACCGGATGCAGTCTCAGTTCTAATGATGATTCTCCCACTGTGAATCAACCAGAATACAGATCGATGATTGGAAGTATACTTTATCTCACTGGGACCAGACCAGACATTATGCATGCTGTTGGGATTGTTGGACGATTCCAAGCTAATCCAAAAGAGTCTCACCTTCAGGCTGTCCAAAGGATATTCAAATATCTACAAGGAACTCAAGACTTTGGTCTATGGTATCCAAAGGATGCTGATCTTACTCTTCATGCTTACACTGATGCAGATTGGGCTGGAAGTGTTGATGATCGGAAAAGCACTAGTGGTGGTGCATTTTACATGGGGCCCCGGTTAGTATCTTGGTTCAACAAGAAGCAAAATTCTATTGCCTTATCAACAGCTGAAGCAGAGTATGTAGCTGCCGCATCTTGTTGCACTCAACTCCTATGGATGATGCAAACCTTGCAAGATTGTCAAATCAAATGTACAACTCCTATCTCCATTATGTGTGATAATACAAGTGCCATCAGTATTTCAAAGAATCCTGTTATGCATTCGAAAACCAAGCACATTCACATCAAATATCATTTCCTTACGTGAACAAGTGCTTGAGCAAAAAGTGAAGTTGGAGTATGTTACCTCCAAAGAACAAGCTGCTGATATCTTTACCAAACCTACTGTCAGGAGTAATGTGAGCATCTAAGGTAATACAGCTCCATTCTCTGTGATCAAAAAGAAAAAATCATAAATTTGAAGTGACTTTGAATCTACGGGTTTCTTTGCTGGCTCTGAGTTACATATGTCGCGAGTTCATGCCTGAAAACCAGCGTATGTCGATTCTTTGACAAATTTTGGATTGGTTAAAGCTCTCTGACCATAATTGTGATCCATTTGTGTATCTCACGATCTTTTTATTTGGTATCTCTGGTGGTGTTCCAGTTCTCTTAATTATGTTTCTAATGTTTTGATGAAGATGCCTTGATGATTTGTTGGTGGAAGTTTTCAGGATGCACAAACTAAGGGGGAGCCTTAGTCATTTGGAAAAATTGCTTGGTTGCACAGATTCAGGGGGAGCATTAGCTTTGCTGACTATAATGCAGTGTTGGCATTATGATGGTTCTGAAATATGTTCTCTTTCTTGAGGAATTTCTGGTGTTGGTCATAAATGGTCATATTTGTATTTTGATGAAAAGGTCTTGTTGAGACCCATGATGTAAAATTGTAATATTCAGTCATGTAAGGACTTGTCAAATTTTGTAAACCCACTTGGTTGGGTAGCTGAGTCAAATGTGTAAACCCACTTGGTTGGGTACTTGAGTCTCATATGTAAATCCACTTGGTTGGATAATTGATGTAAGTATGAGTCTGTGGTGATAGGATGTTCATAGAGTCATGTACTTCATTGACAAATATGTTTGAAGATTCAGCATGAACTCAGGGGGAGCTTGGCCACTTCAGCACATATCAGATCTGCAGAATGTTTCTTCCACATGAGGAGAAAAGGGGGAGAGTGTTGGTTTTGATCCGCCCTTTGCCCTTGATGTCAAAGGGGGAGAGTGACATGGTGTTTGAATGAAGAGAAGTTAAAGATGTCAAATATTTGGGAGAGTGACATATTTGGGAGAGTGACATGGTACCTATCTGTTGTGGTAACCAAACACCATCGTGGTTGCCATCAAGTCCAAAGGGGGAGATTGTTGGAAATATGATGCAGAGTGTTGTCCTTGATGGCAACCCATTGAATGAAGATGAATACATGAGATTGTTGGCATGTGTTGTCCTTGATAGAAATACACCTGATGAAGTTGTTCTTGACTTGATGGACTTGGTAAATGATGTAAATCTGATATGAAATGATGTTTGATAGCAATATGATGCTGAGTGTTGTCCTTGAAAGGCAACCCACTTGATAAAGATGATGGCAACTTACTTGATGAAGTTGTGCTTGCTAGAATATGTTCTTAATGAAGAAAATATGATGTATCTACAGTGTGCAATGAAGAAAGGAATTCAGAATGTGCTCAAAGTATGATGAAAAAATTATGTCTCTATGAATACGCGGATATGTCTAAAAAGAACGTGATAAGTCGCGTATGGGAAAAAGCGCTCAAACAGTGAAAATCCAGGGGCCCGTGGTATTGAAGGCTCATGGTATTGATGACTCGTGGTATTGAAGACTCATGGTATTGAAGACTCGTGGTATTGAAGGCTCATGGTATTGATGACTCGTGGTATTGAAGACTCATGGTATTGAAGGCTCATGGTATTGGCTTGACTCGTGGTATTGAAGGCTCATGGTATTGGTTTGGCTCGTGGTATTGAAGGCTCATGGTATTGTTTTGGCCCATGGTATTGAAAAAGATAAACCTATATAAGGAGAAGAAATTCATTGTGCAAATCACAAGTGTGGGTGCAAGATGTGTGAGCTTGAATGAATACTTCTCTTTGAAGTAGATCTGAATGGAAAGGGTTACACTTGAAGATAAATCTGAATGTATGATGCACCAATGATGAAGAAGGGGATCTAGATCTGAAATGCATTTGTATTTGCTAGATCTGATTATGGAAGGCTTAGATCTGTGATGAGGCGAACATCTAGGCGAACATCTGTCTTAAGTGAAAGGGTATGAAATATCTGATCTGTTCTGCTGTGTTTCTGATATCTGATCTGTGTTGATAAGTATCTGTTGGTGATGTATGTTTGTGCTAAAAAGTATGGAAAGGGTCCAGTGTGAAAATTGATGAAACGTGGTCCAAGGTGGTGCTGAGGGTTGTAGCCTTCAGTCAGGGGGTTGTAGCTCCCTTCCAGGTGAGGCTGGTAAACGAGATCGGGGGTCGTAGCTCCCTTCCAGGAGAGGCTGGTAAACGAGTCAGGGGGTTGGAGCTCCCTTCCAGGAGAGGCTGGTAAACAAGCGCAGGTGGGTGCCTGCGTGCTGGTCAAGTCTGCGCCAGCACATTTGTTGTAAGATGTTTTCTCTATAATAAAATATTGAAGGCTGAGCAACTGCAGCGGTGGTTTTCTCCCGATTTGGGTTTCCACCTAAAAATCCTGGTGTTCATGTGTGATGCTTTGTGTGATGGTTTATTTTGTTCTTACTGCACATGTTTAATTTTTATTGAACATCTGATGAATGAATGATGGAATAATATAAGTGAAGATTTAATGACAGATCTAAATCTCTGTGTATACGCTAGTTTCATAAAGGGGATCCGCGTATATACGCTAGTTTATTGAAGGAAAGTAGCGTATGGGTTTTAAGGAATGAAAAAGTAAAAAGATTTGATTATGCAGTAAATACTGATTCACCCCCCCCCCCCCCTCTATCGATTATTTTTCCCAACAATAGTAAAGTCCCCGAAGCCAATTGATTGGAAGCATTAAAGGTAAGGTTTATGGGCTTTTGGCCATAGAGAGTGAGGCCTTATTGTATGGGTTTTATTAACCTTTGAGGAAACAATGAAATTTTGCCTTGGTTAAATTTCCAGTTTAAGAAATTAGAACGGGTTGAGTTTGCCCAGCTTGTGGATTGCTGGGGAATGAAATTGAATGCATCTTACACACAAATTTAAGACTAAAATATAAGAAAAGGACAGGGAATGTGGGTTTTACCGGCATCATAGTGGTATCAGAGCTGAATTGAATTAGCTCTTTGGAGGTTTATTTTTGGAATGCACATGTACTAAAACAAGAAGGGAAAATTTGATGTTTAAATCTGTTTAACAGAAAATTGCAGATTTGATTTGACATGTAGTGAAGGTCTCCAGATGAGAAGAATTTGGCTTTGAAGACAAGAGTCTTGAATATTGCAGCAGATAGAGATGCAGTGTAGGTGAGAAAAGAATCAAGATCATTCAGGGATCTTGAGAGGGAAGATGATGAGCCTTATTTGACTCTGGTTGAAGGATTTGTTTGCAGAATATAGAGTGCAAGAAATTGAGGAAGGAATCTAAGCAAGAAGCAGATCACAGCTTTGAGAGCAGTGATAAGAAGAGTCCAACAAGGGATTCTGAGAGCAGAAAGAGTGTGAAAGAACCTGGAATATTCCCAACTGAGGTTGTATGAAGGAAGAATAGAGGTGTTCTTGAGAGAAGTTGCAGAGTGAAGCCTAGAAGGAGAAGAAGATAGTGCTTAGAAGGTTCCAACAGATAGGGGACCAGTACTTGCCAAAAGCCAGATCCAGAGGAAGGGATTGGTGAGGTAAGTTGCAGCAAGAGAGCTTGCTATTGCAGAGGCTTAGTGAAGCTTGTGAGTGAAGAAATCTTGGAGGAGAAAATGACTACTAACAACCATGACAGAGATTGCAGAGGTTCTGAGAGAGGTCACAACAGAAGAGTGAGGGAAGATGCCGAAGAAAATGGCATGAGGAAGAGACTCGCTGATGAAGAATAATTGAAAGAGATGGCTGAGATCAATAAGCAGCTTATTGAACTGGAGAGGATGATAAAGGAAAACCAGAGAGGTGGTTGGCCTATGAAGAAGAAGGTAAGGTGGCAGAGCCCACAAGAGAAGAAGGAGAAATTAATGAATGCTTAGAAGAAGGAATAAATGCTCAGAATGGTTGAGTATTTGGAGAAGAACTTGAAGACTGAATCTTCAAGTGGGACCAAGGGGTCCAAGAGCCTTACATCTGACATATTTTGTATGTTTGCAGGAAAGCCTTGTGGAGATGAGAAAACTGCTGATGTTGTCACTGAGAAGGAAAATGGAGCAGCTACATGTTTTGAAGATGTCCATGTTTTGAAGAGAGGACTATTGAAGAATCTCTGAAGCATATGGAAGAATTGGAACAACAAGAAGATTTGATGATCAAATCATCAAATGAGACCATGGGGTCTTATGTTTTTAAAAATGACAATTTGTGTATGAATGCAGGTGTTGATGAAGGCAGTTCATATGATGGAACTGTGAAAAATGAAGCTGACTGTTGCCAAGCAAGATATGATGAGTATATTTCAGATGAAGATTAGATTGTGTTAGTGCAGCAGAAGGAATTAATTAATTCCTGATTTTATAGAAGATATTGTTTCAATGAGATTGATGATGATAATGAAAGACTGTTCTTATTAAATGGCCAAATGAAGAGTGATGGACAGATAGCTGAAGTTTTTGCAGAGATGGGAAATCAAAATTCTATTCTGATGAAGGCTGAGGAGATAGTGACAGCAGAAGATAGTGAAGATTGTGGAGATGTTTTCTCAGATGAGATGCCAAGATTGTGGCATGAGCAGAAGACAGAAGTATAGAAAGAAGGAGTTCAGATTGTAAGGGTAGAGGTGATTGAAGATAAGAGAGTTCATTTTTATGAACTAGCGCAGAGAGACATCCTTGAGGAGGATGATGCCGAGGAGAGACTGGTTGACAGTATCAAGAATTATTTGAAGAGTTGGAATTAGCATAATGATGTGCTGATGGAAAAGAAAATAATTGTAGGACATCATATTGAGATGCTGGCAGAGGAAGGAAAGGCTCCGAGGCCTTATGAATTTTGTTATGACAATTGTTTGATGAATGCAGATCCTCTTGGTGATGGAGATAGGTTGGCAGCGTTGGGAAATCAATTGAAGGAGGAGAAGAATTCTGTGGGAGATTTTAAACCATGGAATGGAGAAATTAGGCTGTTTGAGACTATGTTGGATCAACAGGATCCTGTGCAAGAGAAGAAACCTCAATTTCTGAATTGAGGATTGCAGAATGAAGATGAGATACTCATGTCTCATGTGCATAAATTTGTTGCTATTAGTAGTAGAGAAGAATTGGCTTGTTCGAATAGCCAAAGGAAGATTGGAGAGAAGGCTGCATGGCAGAATTTGGGGGCTGCTACAACAGTATAAAATCAGATTTTTACTCTGACAAAAGATAAAAATGCAGTGGTTGAAGAACTTGATGTGATTAGAAGAATCAATAAAGAAGAAGGGAGGCAGTTGCTGAATATTGCCAAGGCAGAAGAAGAAGATGCTGAAACTGAGTTGCAGCATAGTGATGATTTTTTTGGCCAAAGGAGATGGCGAAAATGGTTGCAGAGAAAATCCAGAAATGAGTGTGAATTAGCAGACCAACAACTTGGAGTGTTGCTGGAGAAAATGTTGAAGCAAAAAGCTGAAGTGTTGCTAGAAGAGGAGAAAGAAACTCAGAGATTTCATAACTTTGATGTTTTTTTTATGACTGCAGGCACTGATGGGAGGACTAAGGCATGTTTAGTCCAGAAGAATAGAAGAGATGAGGGTGATGATTGGAAATTCAAATACCAGTCTGGAGATTTGCTAAAGACAGAGAGTAGAGAAGTTGTCATGAGTGACAATTAGGAAAAGTTTTACTGTTGCAGAGAGCAAGAGGGTATGGATGATTGGGTGGCGAACAGGGCAGCAGTAAAGACTGAGCAAATAAAAGTTCAGCAAGCAAAAAATCAGCAAATAAAAGCTAGAGCTACAACAGGAGATCAACAATTGACAACAAGAGTAAGAACTGAAGAAATAAGAGTGCAACAAATAGAAGTAAGAGTCCAACAGTCAGAGGAAGGATTAGACAGAGAAATAGCATTGATAAGAAAACTAATGCAGAAGATGCCTAAAAAAAGGACAGCAGCAAAGAAGCAGAGAAACAACAGTAGTACGAAGAAGATAGTCATAGACTGTGAGGGCATAGCGAGTGCAAATATGCAGATTAAGATATGGAAGCCAGGAGGAATGCAAAAGAAGAACACTTCAACAGATGACTAGTTGCAGAACAAAGTGTGGGATCCAGGCAGAGAAAGATGAATGCACATGATCAGGAGATCATGAACGATTTTAACCTGGGGAGTCTGATGCAGGGGCATTAGGCCCAATTTCTTTTTTTGTATATAGATAGACATAGGGGGTCTTATATTTTTCTTGCTCATGTAATTATTGAATAAATTGAGTGATTTTAGTTAAATGTAGAGAGAAAAATATTGTAACTTCCTCGAATCATTCGTGGGCATATGAAGAGATTCAGTTTCAGTTTTCTTAGGGTTTAGTCTAAAGTCAGAAAATAGGGAATTTGAAGATTTTTTGAGCTGTTACAGAAATCGAGTCGATTCTATGATCTTTGTATAAAAATAGGCCTGAAAAACATAATAGGGACAAACCTACATAGAGAGCTACATAGAATTGCATAGGGCTGTAGGGCTGGTAGAGCAGATTGCCAAAGGCCATTTGATTGAAGATCTGGCTAGAAGTTGTAAGTAATGTCACTGTATAAATGAAGATTTGTTTCAGTATTTATGTGCAATTGTTGGTTTAATTCTGTGTGAAGAATATCTTGAATCCCCAGAATGGGTATGAGTAGGATTCTGTGTATTAATTAAGAGTCTGCCTGCATATTATGTGTCAGAATCAGTTCGAGTTAAATACTCAAAAGTGAGCACTGGTTGATTTCCTTCCTGCGTGAGACTGTTTTGAGCCTCCATGAATGATGTATGTATGATACTATGTTATTTGGGGTTTATGAAGCTCTGTATGTAATTGGAGAAATTTATGGCATTAGGATATTACTCTCTGTGTATGAACCAAATGTGCGTTAACTTTGTGAGGAATGGCTCAAATCGTATCAGAAATCCATTCTGATATCGAGAAGAATCTATATAGGAAGTTATCGGTTTCGATTTGCATAAGTCGATGTGAATCTTTGTGTAAGGCCACCGTCTAGGAAAATAATGAGTGAAGGACGCAAACGATGTTGACTTGATTATTAAGTGTAGAAAAATCCGCATTGACTCTATTTAAATTGGGGTTGATTGAAACCAATCCATATTATTGGGTCTTTGCGACAAAGGTGGTGCCCTTGCCTTCGAGAGCTTGATTGGTTTAATAGATTTGTGGGATCGAGTAGGAATCCGATGGCACAGGAGACTGAAAGATTTGTTGAACAGCTACAGTGATTGGATTTGTGCGATGGAGTGTTATAAACTTGCAAAGAGCCCGGATTGGAAGAACCATAGTTAAAGAGTTGGAGGAGGAACCATGAGGAATAGAGCGGAACCATGAAGGCAAGGTGTTTTTGGAATTCAAAACTGATGGGATCGCATAAGATTTGATATGGTAAGTGGTTTCACCTGTTTAAACGTGATGTATGTCTCCTCTCGACATGTGGAAAGGCAGTATGTCCAAAACCGCCCCCATCGCGTTTCTTTTGAGAGTTAACGCTTGGGCAATGAAAAAACGCGAATTCCATTTAGATCCGTTAGATCAGGTTTTGGGGCACGATGAACTGTTGACCCTTGGATCCGTTTGACAGTTAATCTAAGGTACGTTCATGTGAATTGTGGGACCGAAGAACCTTAAGGTCTAATGGCCTTTGTTTTAATTCGAAGTAGAGGTTTGTTAACAGGCGTAAATGAAATTATGGCCAGCGCCTTACCTTGGTAAATGTTTATTAAACATTGGTTATAATATTATAAGGCGGAGATAAAGAATCACCTTTGGGTTGATTCATGTTGTGGGAATTTACATTAGTGTATATGGAAGAGCGTAGATTGGGGTTCCAATTTGAATTGGTTCACCTTTTAATACGTGGGTTGTCCATAGTTTTACAACCAAAAACTAATAGTAAAGTCCCCGAAGCCAATTGATTGGAAACCTTAAAGTTAAGGTTGATGGGCTTTCGGCCATAGAGAGTGAGGCCTTATTGTATGGGTTTTATTAACCTTTGAGGAAACAATGAACTTTTGCCTTGTTTAAATTTCCAGTTCAAGAAATTAGAACGGGTTGAGTTTGCCCAGCTTGTGGATTGCTGGGGAATGAAATTGAATGCATCTTACACACAACATTGAGACTGAAATATAAGAAAAGGACAGGGACCGTGGGTTTTACCGACATCAACATATTGGAGAGAAGGGCCTTTAAGTGCTACACGGTAATGGTATCATAGAAGGTATATCTAATTTCTCTTTGGATTTTGATTTTTGTAAACATTGTTTATATGAAAATAGAATTTTGTAAGATCTTCCTTTGGTGCTAAGAGGCCATAGGGAATATTATAGTTTGTACACAATGATGTATTGGGACATGTGTTAGTTCCATCACTAGGTAAATCTGTGAATTATGTGTCATTTATAAATGGCTTCTCGAGAAATACATGGATTTATTTTCTTAAGAAGAAATTTAAAGACTTTGAGAAATTCAAAGTGTTTAAGGCTCTTGGGGAAAACCAAACGGTAAAAAATTTAGGTGTTAAGGGAAAATAATAGGGGTGAATTTTGTAGGAATGAATTCGAAGAATTCTGTAAGAAGTTCAATATAGCAATAAAAATGAATAATCCATAAAAACATCAATAGAATGGAGTTGCAAAAAGGAAGAATAAGACGTTGATGAAGAAATAAATGATCATGCTTAGTGGTGCTGGGTTACGATAGGAATTTTGGACAAAGACAATGGATATTATGTGTTACTTGGTAAATAAATCACCCTCATCACAGTTGGATGATAAGACTACACGTGAGGTATGGATTGGTAATAAACCTTCTCCTAAACATTTCAAGGTATTTAGTTGTGATTCTTGTCACCATGTTCCAAAGGAGAATAGGAGCAAACTACATGAAAAAGATGAAAATTATATCTTTTGATGGATATAAATATGGTATGAAAGGTTATACGCTTTGGAACCGAGAAACAAGAAAGTTACCAACTTAACGAGAACTTTGAATGAGTTCTCGATTTTTTAGAGGTTGCATCAAATCATGATTTTCATGTTGATTTTGAAAAGTGGTTATGCAACATCACCCTCTTTTATTTTAGCATGAAAATTCCAAAATTTTTCAACCATGACATTAAAACAAAATATCATGATTACAAAATACCTGAAAAAAAATGCTGAAATGTAAAAATGGTGATGCAATATAGTTATTTTTCTTTTTTTTAGGGTTAAATTTCAAACATTTATAAATCATTGCATTAAAAACCAAATATCATGATTATGAAATACATGAAACAACATGTTGAAATGAAAAAGTGGTGATGCTTCAATCATTTTTTTGTAGATTAAAAAGTTCTATTAATTCATTGAAATTGTACAAAAGATAGACATGATAGCCTCTGATCTCTCATCCTCACTTTGCTAAGATTTGTTGGCCAGGAGAGCATAAAAAAACATGAGACTAAACTTCCAAGCATGAGAAAATATAAAAAATTAGAGAGACCACAAGGCCCAAAAAACAAAGAGAATGAGAAGAAAACCAACATCCATCAAGGGATGTGAGGAAAATAGGGTGCATGAATTGCTCCAAGTGCATCTAGAGGACAAGGATCACCATGAGCATGAAAATCCACATGGGATAAACACCCCTCCATCTGATCTAGGAAATTGTTGGTATGCCATTGACTCCTTTTTATGGAACCAAAACAATATAAGATATTCCATTGGTTTTATTTCAAGTCGTTTAGGAAGGTGATGACTTCATTCTGGTCATCTTTCCTTTTTTGTTGCATTTCCTCCCACATTTCCATAATACAGCTCATCTGAGAGTGTAACTATTCCAAAGTAAGAGGCTGGTCCACAAATCCTAGGGAAGGGGCCTAATCTTGAGCCAAATCCTCCTCAAATTTGACCCTTGCACCCCCATCATCAACCACCGCTCCTTTGCACCCTTCTTGTTGCCCCCATAACCCCATACCTCTTCGAGCCTGACCCCGTTTCATGAAAATTTCTACAAGCACACCAGACCACTAGAAGAAGAACCTCGCTGAAGCACAGGCACATGCTTCATGCCCTCTAACCCAAAGATGTTTGTCCCCAATAAAATACTTGATAATACTACTCCCTAGAGGCACACACATTAGCAGAGTGGATCTATAGATCCACCACCTCCTGTCAAGCACAACGATTCCTTCAAATTCCCAAGGGAAACATTGCACACCCCCGTAAACCCCAACAAACACCGAAATCCCAATAATTTCCACACCACATCCAAAAATTATAACAACTGAGAAATTGGTCATAATAATGCCAAATTCATCAAATTCCACCAGAGAAAAAACAAATCCTTCTCCAATGGACCACTCTTGGAATTGGAACAGAAACAAAACAAAAAGAAACACCAAGCCAGAAAAAACGACTTACCTAGAAACCTTCGCTGGTTCGAGAGTGTGTACACCAGGAACACCATTACATGGCCCAAAGACGGAAGAAAATATAGTGAATTCCAACTCTTGGATCCCAAATTATGCGCCAAGTATTTCCCCTAAGATCTCCTTGAGAGTCTTGCCTCCCCACTGTAATATCATCCCCATAAATACCAGTGAATCGAGTATGCATAGGTCGGCGGCTTGTGCATACTCAACTTTGTTTCTGCCACCCTTTTACTCTCCCATACCATTAAACCACCAACAATGAAACTAGATAGTCATCCATAAATTATATGCTTGATCCTTCTTCCCGATGCTTCCAAACATCAGGCTACGCCATGTGTCCTAGTGAGTCTTTTTAGTGTTGCCACTTGTCATGAGACGGTTTCCCTACTGCGTAGGTGAGGACCAGTGTTTCCTTGGTCTTCCACCCTCAATGGAGTAAAATTCAAACATTTTTTAACCATGACATTAAAGACCAAATACCATGACTACAAAAACCCCTAAATATCAATACCTGAAGTTTGTCTTTTTTTTTCCTTTTCAGGTAAATGTTTGTTTTTAAAATGTTCTTCAAAATTTTCTAACTTTTATTTTATTTTTGGGGCTAAAATTACCAATTAATTGTCATTATGGCCTTGACAATAGGCACCCTTGAAAATAAAAACATAATGTCAACTATAAATCTAAAAGTGACATTACACAATTTTCATTTAATTATTAATTATTAATTTTTAAAAATGATTTACATTAAAAACATTGTTGATATGTTTTTAAAGGGGGAAAACAAATTTAAAATAAATAAATAAATATAATTACCCTTTATTCGTAAAAAAATGAAAAGCATTTTTTTTAATTAAGGGAAAAACAATTTTTTTTTAAAAACGGAAAAGATTATAAAAATACTTATTTTATTTTTGAAATATTACTTTTAAAAATCCAAAAGAATATAAAAAATAAAAATCTCCAAAATTAAAAATAATAACAAAAACTAATAAAACAATTAAAAAAATAAATAGATTTAAATTAAAAGATTACAAAAAAAGGTGAAGTATTATGGGAGAGGGTGATGCCCGAGATTGCCTCTCCACCCATACAGTCAGCTTGCTATAGCTGCACAACACACACAATCGATTTGCAGTCACTGCACAACTCCAATGTGGCAACTGCAAGATAGCTGCGTGGGTGGAGGGGTGGTGCCACACATTGCCTTTCCCATAATACCCTGCATTTTTTTTCAATTATATATATATATATATATATATATATGATTTTTACTTTTTTTAATTTTTATTTTTATTTGTATGTTTAGAAGAATTAACAATTTGGTTGGTCTTGTACTCGTGTGAAATAGGGCCAATCCCAACTACTACCACTATAACTTCTAGGTGGACCACTCTGCCCCTCAGCATGCAACAAGGGGTCAACAATTAAGGATTTGAACATGAGAACTTGTAATCACATTTACTTTACATTTTTATAGTCTTACCAAATAAACTCCACAAGAGAACTTTATTTTTTATTTTTTTAATTATTACATTTTGTTTTCAAATTTTAAAAATTAAATATGTGTTTTTTTTGTTATATATATATATAAAATAAAATTTTCATGTCTTAATTTAAAAAAAATTATTATTTTTGCATTGTGTCATTTTTTAAGAGTGCTTTTCATGATTTTTTGTACATTAATGATGATTTTATAGGTTATACTTCAAAAAATTACAATTTAATACCGTAATGAAAAGGGGTCAAGCTGTTCTAAACTAGAATTTCAAAAGAACTATACCCCATCCCAAAAATGATATCTAATATAATGCAATGCGTAAACCCGTCATACTTAAAATACAAAGAGTAAAGGGAGCTCTTCTTGAATGGTTCATGAGGCACAATACTTGCTAAGGTTTTGCAAATGGGGTTGCAAGCTAAGTGGGCTTGGTTGTGGGAAAAAATTCCACAGCTAAGCACGCTTGAGCCAGAGGAGTTCTGGGATGGGTGACCTCCTGGGAAGTCCTGGTTATCGGGTAAAAGCCTTGGAAGTGATGATTGATGCTATGTGATTAATTTCACTAGTTTCAATCCCACTTCTTCACCCCTGTGAGCATCACCTGATGCAATGTGTGTTAAGTGGACTATTCAAAAATCATGAGAAATTAGTCAGTTACGACTACCTCTCATGGAAATGGTCATAGATGAATGACTTACTTAATACAATTGAATCCAAAAAATGATATCTAATGTAATACACTACATAAACCCCTCATACTTAAAATCCAAAGAGTAGAGGGAACTCTTATTGAATGGTTCATGAGGCACAATACTTGCTAAGGTTTTGCTGAATGGTGTGTCAAGCCAGACAGTTGACGGGAAAATCCCTATCCCAGCGCACTTGAGCCGAGAGGAACAGGATGGGTGACCTCCAGGGAAGTCCTGGTTACCAGGTGCAATCCCTGGAAGTGATGATTGACGCTATGTGATTCATTTCACTAGTTTCAATCCCACTTCTTCACCCCTGTGAGCATCACCCGATGCAATGAGTGCTAAGTGGACTATTCAAAAATCATAAGAAATTTAATTGATTAGACCTCTCATGAAACCAGATATGATGATTGACTTATAGCACAGTTGAATCCCAAATGATATCTAATATATTGTTGCGTGAAGCCTCATGCTTAAGCTAAAAGGAGATGAGGAATACACCTTATTCTCTCTATTCTTGAATAGTTCTGAGGCACAATACCTAGTTTTGTGGGTAGCAAGCTAAGTGGGCTTGATTGTGGGGAAAAACTCCACAGTTAAGCGTGCTTGAGCCAGAGGAGTTCTGGGATGGGTGACCTCCCGAGAAGTCCTGGTTATCGGGTGTGTTGTGGATCATTTGCAATATCTTTTTATTTTGATTTTGAAAAATACAAAAAAAATAAAATAATATAAAACTATCAAAAAAGATATGTTGAAGTATTAAATTTCATATACTTAGCATAAAAATATATTTGTTTGTTGTATTAAAGTTAAAAGTTTAAATACTTTTAAGCTTTATTAAAGTGGGTCCCAAAACAGAGTTTAAACATCGATCACTTTGGAGATTGGGATCCAATTATGTATCAAAGCCCTGAGCAAAGACCCCAACCCGCAGGCACTTGTGGCACATGAGTTAACTCAGAGAGTGCCTCTGCAGTTGATTGTATTGACTGCAGAGGAAACACAGATGGATGGCCGAGACGGACTGCAAGGGCACAAGCCAAATGAGCCTTCCATACTTCGAAGCCCCCCCCCCCCCTCTGCAGTGACGTTTACCTCCAGCCGAATACACAACAGTTCGACATTGACTGTAAATAATTCCCCGACTGCAAAGAAGGATAAATCAACCAGTCAAGGAAATGGAGCAACACAGTCATCAATCCATATTCATCATATAGATTATGATTTTATTTTCATGTTATTTCCTCTTTTAAAAGAGAGAATGTAATTGTAATAAGACATTTTTTTGAAGACATGTAATAGACAGTTTATGACATTCTAAGTAGTTAAAGTAGTTAAGATCAACTACAGCAGTTACAAACTTCTTTCTATTGTATTTAATGAGATAGAGAATGCAGAGAAAGGTTCCAGGTTTTTGGACCTTCAGACTACAATTTTGTACTCAGATTTCAAATGTTAAATGAATGAAAAGTAAGTTTCTAGCATTTGTTAATGTTGATTTGTCTTCAAGTTTACATTCTATGTTTTCTATCTCTTAATAAAATGAAGTTATGAAGTAGCAAGTCTCTTTTTACTTGTGTAATTAAGAGTTGAAACCCTTAATAGGCACTCCTTCATTTTAACTGTTTCTTTCCTTATACTTCTTATGGGGTTCAAGGTGATATACTCTATACAACAACATATTAGTTTGAGATTCTTTCTGGCATTTTCTTCTGATCATTTCATTCAACATCAACAAATGATTGCATTGTGGGACATTCATTAAAATTGATCTTTGATGGGTTTTATGATAAATACTTGAGGGTGATAAAACAAAGACAAATATTTCCATGACATAATCTTATAAATGTCTTAAGCACTGATTCCTTGTCATAGCTAAGGGATTGTCTCTTAAGGTACAACATTTTTTGGTGTCGTTGCCGGGGAACGAATAAGAAATTTTTTTCCCTAGGTTTTGATCATATTTCCTCTGGTTGTTCAGAGAGGAGGAAATATTAAAGCTGTGTTTTAATTTCATAATTCTGGCTTATAAGAGGCCACATACAAGGTCAGATACATCTTAGCAGAAAGCTCCCATTCTCTCAGATCTTGAAAAGCTGGTTTCTAAAAAAGGCCAGAAATCAAGAACGCTTTCTACACCTGATGCCACACTGCCTGCACCAGGCAGCAATTCCCATACCCTTTAATCGAAGGATATTTCCCAGAAACTCATTTTCTCGGAACAAGAATCCTTGTCTTCATCCATTCATTTCCAAGAACCCAGATTAGAAGAAAAATCTTTGGAGTCTATTTCATTCTCATTTACAGAAACTCAACCTAATAAAGTTGCCAGTTCGTCTGCTATTGTTCATCAACCTCTTCCCATATAAGTTGTTTCACCTCATCCATCCATATTTACAACTGGTATACAAACCCCACCTAACCAAGGAGAAATAAATCAAGGCATAAAAATGGAAGCCCCTGTTCCTGCTTTCTTGAAAAATAGATATGCACCATTAAATCTTCCAATACCTATGAATGCAATGCCTCAGGAATATCTTAAATTTCTTCCAAGATTTACTGGTGAAGATGAAATAACTGCAGAACAATACTTGCCCTTGTTTTTCAATTTTGCTGAAAACTTAAATGTTGAACATCTTGATGTGGTAATGAGAATTTTTGTACAGTCTCTGAGCGGAGAGACAAGGAAATGGTTTAAAGGATTACCAAATGGCTCGATTAATAATTGGGACGAGTTAGAAAGACAATTCATCCAAAGATGGGGTGAAAAGAGAGATCATGGTTATTCATTGACAGAATTTAATGCTATCAAGAAAAGGTTAGATGAAAATATAACTGAATTTATTAAAATATTTAACAAATTGTATAATAGCTTGCCTACAGAAATGAAACCCCCTCCTATTGGAGCACGAGTTGTTTTTGCTGGGGAATTTGTATCAGATTTTAGTTTTACTTTGAGAGAGAGAAGATCTACCACCCTTGAGAAAATCCAAACTGACGCTTTGGAGATCGAAGCAAATATGATTGCTGCTGGAAAAGTACAAGAAAAGAAATTAGTTCAAGATAAAAGTAAGGCCAAAGAAGAATAATCTCAGGGTCAAAGGATTGATGACATTACTAAAGTCATCAAGAAATTGTCAAACAAACTTGTGAAGATGGAATTGGATAATAAGAAATCTGCACAACAAAATAGAGGGGTTTTCAATCCCCAATTCAGAAAACAACCTTTGCAGATCTTGCAGAGGGAAAGGAGAGATCAGGACCAAGTTCAAGCACCTTTATATATAGAAGCATCACCTTCACAGTCTGTTGATGATGATTATAAATAAGTTGAAGATCAAATTTCTGTTGTTTATATGGAAAATGATGATGAAGAAGAAAAATGTACAGAGGCTGATGTATCATTTGAACAGGAGGAAATGGATGATTATTGCAAGAAATTCACCGATTTTATACAAGCAGAACTGCATATGAAATATGACTTAAGAACAAAGAAGAGATTAAGAACTCAGGATGATGAGGAAAAAGAATCAGAGTCAGTTCCTTCTCCAATGGTGACTCCACAACCAAAGAAATCATTAAAACAATTAGACAAGGGAAAACAACCCATGAATTCGGAAAAAGAAAAGGAAAAACAACAAGCTGCCTCAAGTAAGTATATTGATTCTAATATTTTGGAGAAGATTGTTATTGTACCTGAACATAATGCTAATCTTAACAAAAATCAAGAAGAACCTGAGAAAATCACTAAACAAAATCAAACCTTCATTTTGTCCAAAGAATTAGAAAAGGTTAAAATTCAAGTGCCCTTCTTGAGTTAGCTAAGACACCTGGCTACAAGAAGGAAATTGAATAATTTATTAATCTCTCTCAGTCTAATGATGTTGGTGATATTGTGAATTTGTAAGAAGAAAAACTAGTGGTTACCTTTGGTCCACATATTGAAGAGGTAGATTCTTCTGTTCCTCCTTTTTATATATCAGTGTTTCTACATGATTTCATTCTGCATAATTGCATGCTAGATTCTGATGCATCACACAATCTGATGCCATTGTCTGTGATGAAAGAGTTAAATTTACAAATTACTAAGCCCTATAGAGATCTTTATTCGTTTGATTCAAAAAGGGTGACGTGTTTTGGGCTTATCAAAGACATGGTGGTTTCCTTGGCTCAAATTCCACCCAAGAGTATCATGATGGATGTAGTAGTTTCAGATATTCCAGCCAGATTTGGTATGTTGTTGTCAAGATCTTGGGGAGAAAAGCTTGGAGGTGTCTTAAAAATGGACCTCACATATGCAATCATTCCTGTCTTCAATGGGGAAGAAAGAAGGTTATACAGAGAAACCAGATTTGTTAAAACTAACACAAAGAAGGATGTAGGAAATTCCCCAATATATGGCCAAGAGGAGGAGGATATCTCTTGTTTTATGCTGCATGAAGATGCAGAATTTGCTAAAGAGTCACAGAGGTAGCTCTCTTCATCAATTGTACATAAGGAGTTGGATTCAAATAAAATTTGGAAGTGTTATTTCGATGGTGCCTACTCACAAGATGGCACAAGAGCTGGCGTTTTATTGCACTTTTTTATTTTAAACTTGAATTTGAATCAACCAATAATGTAGCTGAGTATGAAGCATTGATTTTGACTCTTCAAATTTCTAAACAAATGGGAATTCAATGTATTTCAATTTTTGGTGATTCTGAGCTAATTATAAGACAGATAAAGAATTTGTGTCAAACCAAGCATCCCAGATTAAGGTCTTATAGAAATGAAGTGTGGGACCTTGTTGAAAATTATTTTGAAGCCTTGAATATTCAGTTTATCCCAAGGGAAGAAAACATAATGGCAGATTCATTGTCAGTTACAGCCAGTACATTTAAGCCACCAATTAATCCAAGACTGAGATATGAAGTTGAATTGAGGCATAGGCCTTCAATTCCTGATAATGTAAAGCATTGGCAGGTTTTTGAGGATGATGAACAGATCAATCAGTTCTTAACAATGATTGGAAATTTCAAAGGCAGCGAAATAGATCAAGAAAGTGAACAATCTGATCATAATGATGTACTAAAAAACCTGAAGCAGCCAATAGGTGATCAGAAGATAATTCAGTTAAAGGATAATACATTTCCCAGAGGAATGGTTCCTCTTGAAAGACTGTTCGATGCAAATGATGTAGCAGTAAATCAGAAGAAAGAATCTCAGGAGGGAGAAATGGAATATTGTAATTTAGGAACTCAGCAGGAGCCCAAAATGGTTAAGTTATTTAAAGGAGTTCCGAAATATTATAAAGAAAGGTATGTTGATCTTTTCAAGAAGTTTATGGATATGTTTGCATGGTCATTTGAATATTTGAAGACATATGATTTAGATATTATTCAACATAAAATACCACTGAAAGATGGGGTTAAGCCTCACAGTTAGAAGCTCAGACAGATTAATACATTGTTACTTGCCCCAATTGAAAAATAAGTGAAGAAGTTGTTACAGACAAAGATTATAGTTCCACTTAGATACTCAAACTGGGTTTCTAATCTGGTTCATGTTAGGAAGAAGAATGGAGAGATAAGATTGTGTGTAGATTTTAGGAACTTGAATAGAGCTTCCCTAAAAGATAATTATCCTTTGCCAAAGATGGATTATGTTCTACAGAAAGTAACTGGAGCTCATAGGTTATCCATGGTTGATGGTTTCTTTGGATACAACCAAGTAGCTGTTGAAAAGGAAGATCAGAAGAAAAGAACTTTCACTACACCTTGGGAAACATTCATGTATGCCATGATTCCATTCGGTCTCATGAACGCAGGGGCTGCTTTCCAAAGAGCAATGGATACAACATTTGTAGGTGACAAATTTGTAGTCATATATTTGTATGATGTGACTATTTTTTAATATTCTGATGAGGAACACTTGGAGCATCTGCAGAAGGCTTTCCTAAAATGCAGGAAGTTTGGATTATCATTGAATCCTAAAAAATCTCTGTTTTATTTGGAGGAAGGTAAGTTGCTGGGACATATAGTTTCAAATTAGGGGGAGAAAATTGATCCAGCAAGAGTTGAGGCTATACAAACAATTCCATTGCCTAGAAGTAAGAAATATATTCAAATATTTCTAGGCAAGGTCAATTTTCTAAGAAGATTTGTTCCCAATTATGCTGAGATAGTTAAGAATATAACAGATATGTTGAAGAAAAATTCTGAAATGAAATGGGATAAAGATGCAAGAGAATATTTTTCCAGAAATAAAGAGGCTATCCAAGAAGCTCCAGTGCTAATTAGCCCAGATTATCAAAAGCCTTTCCAAATCTTTTCATTTGCATCACCTTCTACTATTGCTGTTGTCTTGCTGCAGAGGAATGAAGAAGGACAAGAGCAACCTGTAGCATTTTTCAGCAAAGTTCTCAGGGATGTAGAACTCAAATACAATATTTTGGAGAAACATGTATATGCTCTAGTTAAATCATTGAAGGCTTTTAGGACTTAGGTACTTCATTCTCAAATAGTAGCTTATGTACCTAATTCAGCTATAAAAGATGTGCTAGTTCAAAGTGATGTAGAGGGAAAAGGAGGAAAATGGATTGCCAAATTCCAAGAATATGATTTATATATTAAGCCTACTAAGTTGCTAAAAGGACAAGGCTTGGCAAGACTACTGACAGATTCTAATTTTCAAGTTCTGGGAATTAATCTGCTTGCACCCTTGGATGAAGTTGTGGATGAAAGAAGTCAAATTAGCACAAAGTCAGCAATCAAGTACAAATTTCTTTGCTCGAATTGGTATAATGATATTATTCACTATTTGTGTTTTTTATCTTGTCCTCCAATCAACAGAACAAAATATAGAGCTCTCAAACTCAAAGCTCAACCTTATGTTATAATTGATGCTAAATTATGTTGGAAACATCCTGTGGGTGTGTTGTTGCTATGTTTGATAGAGGGAGAATCAATAGAATTTATCAAGGAATATTTTGAATGTTTTTGTGGAGGCCATTATAGCTGGAAAGTTACTGCTCACAAAATTCTCAAATCAGGTTTTTACTGGCCATATTTATTTACTAATGTGTACATAGTAGTTAAGAGTTTCCAGAAATGTCAATTATTTGCAGAAAAGAAAAGGTTAGCTCCTATACCTCTTCTCCTTGTTTTTATTGAAGAATCCTTTAGACAATGGGGATTGGATTTCATTGGAGAAATTAATCCACCATCAAGTGGGCAGTTCAAGTGGGTTTTAACTGCCATTGATTATTTTACAAAGTGGGTGGAGGCAATACCTACCAGAAAGGCAAATGATCTAGTAGTGATGAAGTTTCTGGAAGAGAACATTTTCAGCAGATTTGGGTGTCCAGTGAAGATTGTCACAGATAATGCACAGGTATTCAACTCAGTCAAATTCATTAATTTTTTTCAGACATATAATGTGATATTGTCTCATTCTACAACATATCACCCTCAAGGAAATGGATTAACAGAGTCCTCCAATAAGACATTAGTAAATATTTTGAAGAAAACAATCAATGAGAATCAGAATAATTGGGATTCAAAGTTAATATATTCTCTCTGGGCAGTGTGAATGACTACTAGAATATCTACTCGTAAGTCACCTTATGAGCTAGTATATGGTACTCAAGATTTGTTTCCCACTCAAATAACTAGGCCAGTAATCTATTTTCTTCAAGAATCGCAAGAAGAACCCAATGCATTGGTAAGAAGACGAAATAAAGTGATAGAATTGAGTGAGAGTAGGAATAAAGTTAGGGAAAATTTAGTCACATATCAGGAGAAAATGAATTCCATTTTTGATAGGAAGGAAAAGGATATTTTGTTCCAAGCTGGAGATTTAGTATTAAGATGGGATACCAGAACAGAAGAAAAAGGAAAGCATGGTAAGTTTGATCCTCTCTGGTATGGCCCATACATAATTATTGAAGCCAGATCAAATAACACTTTTATGCTGGAGAATCTTGGTGGAGAAACAATAGAGATGCCTGTAAATGGGAAATATCTAAAGCATTACTTCTAGCACTGAAATTTGATAGTTCACCATTGTACGTACTCAATTTTCTTCATTGTAAATTTTTCATCAAGCAGTATTTGACTCCATGCTAGAAAGTGAAGGCACTAATCTACAGGTTCTTAGTGTTTTGTGGCAAAAAACACTATCCCCAGGTGGGGCCACATGTTGTGGATCATTTGAAATATCTTTTTATTTTGATTTTAAAAAATACAAAAAAATAAATAATAGAAAACTATCAAAAAAGATATGTTGAAGTATTAAAGTTCATATAATTAGCATAAAAATATATATGTTCGTTCTATTAAAGTTAAAAGTTTAAATAATTTTAAGCTTATGAAAGTGGGTCAAAAAATAGAGTTTAAACATCGATCACTTTGGAGATCGGGATCTGATGATGTATCAAAGCCCCGAGCAAAGAGCCCAACCCGCAGGCACTTGTGGCGCGTGAGTTAACTCAGAGAGTGCCTCCGCAGTTGACTGTATTGATTGCGGAGGAAACACAGATGGACGGTCAAGATGGACTGCAGGGGCACAAGCCAAATGAACCTTCCGTACTTCGAAGCCCCCCCTTAATGACATTTGCCTCCAACTGAATACATGATAGTTCGACATTGACAATAAAGAATTCCCCGGCTACAAAGAAGGATAAATCAACCAGTCAAGGAAATGCAACAGCACAGTCATCAATCCATATTCAACATATAGATTAGGATTTTATTTTCATGTTATTTCCTCTTTTAAAAGAGAGAATGTAATTGTAATAAGACATTTTTTGAAGACATGTAATAGGCAGTTTACGACATTCTAAGTAGTTAAAGTAGTTAAGATCAGCTATAGCAGTTACAAACTGCTTTCTATTGTATTTAATGAGATAGAGAATACAGAGAAATTTTACGGGTTTTTGGACCTTCATACTACAATTTTGTACTCAGATTTCAAATGTTAAATGAATGAAAATAAAATTTCTAGCATTTTTTAATGTTGATTTGTCTTCGAGTTTACATTATGTGTTTTCTATCTCCGAATAAAATGAATTTATGAAGCAGCAAGTCTCTTTTTACTTGTGTAATTAAGAGTTAAAACCCTTAATAGGCGCTCCTTCATTTTAACTATTTCTTTCCTTATAATTATTCTGGGGTTCAAGGTGATATACTTTGTACAACATCATATTAGTTTGGGCTTGTTTCTGGCATTTTTTCTGATCATTTCATTCAACATCAGCAAATGATTGCATTGTGGGACATTCATTAAAATTGATCTTTGAGGGTTTTATGATAAATACTCGAGGGTGATAAAACAAAGACAAATATTTCTGTGACATAATATTATAAATGTGTTAAGCACTGATTCCTTATCACAGCTAAGGGATTGTCTCTTAAGGTACAACAGGGTGAAAGCCTTGGAAGTGATGATTGACGCTATGTGATTCATTTCACTAGTTTCAATCCCACTTCTTCCCCATATGAGCATCACCCGATGCAATGAGTGTTAAGTGGACTATTCAAAAATCATGAGAAATTAGTCAGTTATGACTACCTCTCATGGAAATGGTCATATATGAATGACTTACTTAACACAGTTGAATCCCAAAAATGATATCTAATATAATGCACTGCGTAAACCCCTCATACTCAAAATAAAAAGAGTAAAGGGAGCTCTTCTTGAATGGTTCATGAGGCACAATACTTGCTAAGGTTTTGCAAATGGGGTAGCAAGCTAAGTGGGCTTGATTGTGGGGAAAACCTCCACAGTTAAGCGCGCTTGAGCCAGAGGAGTTCTGGGATGGTGACCTCCCGAGAAGTCCTGGTTACCGAGTGAAAGCCCCGGAAGTGATGATTGACGCTATTTGATTCATTTCACTAGTTTCAATCCCACTTCTTCACCCTTGTGAGCATCACCCGATGCAATGAGTGTTAAGTGGACTATTTAAAAATCATGAGAAACTAATCAATTAAGGCTACCTCTCATGGAAATGGTCATAGATGAATGACTTACTTAATACAGTTGAATCCCAAAAATGATATCTAATAAGAAATATACTGATAGCCTTTTAAAAAAATTTCTATTGGGAGAATGAATTTTTGATTCAGGTGAAGATTTTTAAGGTTTTTTTTTTTTTAATCATGATAATTGGTTTATAATGTCATGGTTAGATTCTGAATTATTTTAAAGTATTGTTAGTTCGGGTATATCCCAACACATTTCTTCTTTGATGATGCAAATTCCCAAAGGTGAAAGGATTTCGATCTTGGGCCACTGGTTCAGAGTTTTTCCCACAACAAGAAGCTCTCTTCTTGACCTATCTAATGGAAGCTTAGTTTGTTTTCTCATGTTTGCATTAATGCGATGGCAACTTCCAATTGTACAAAGAAATTTCTTTCACCCTAAAAAAATAATCTTTGCGTTTTTATTTGCTGGGTCTATTCTTGAACAACAACTGAGGCCCGACGTGGCCATTGGCGATTATGTTCGGGCCTTAGTGACTTGGACCATGTTGGGATTTCCTATGGCCCTATGGTCAAGGGTTTCGATCACTTTCTTTAGCCATCTTTGAATTCTTGCATGAATATGGGAAAACTTGCATGGAAGGAGGCACGCCAAACATTTTAGAAACATTTTTTAGATGTTCAAATCAACGCCTTGATGGCTTCTCCTCGCTCTCTGAATGCCCCCTTCAACTATCTATAGGGACCAATTCTAGAATCTTATGGCCACTTCTCATGCTCCGGAGAAAGAGCTATGAATTTAGCAGGATCAGAATAATTTATGGGATGCATCACATGAGAATGCGAGGCTGCATAACCAAGTTTGGATGTGTATGAAATTTACCAATGATGTCGAGGGAAACGATGTGAAGAGCATGCAGGTAGATATGAAGAGAAGATGCATGCATGGGATAGAGAGAATGTAGATAGATGCGAAGGGCATGCATGCACAAACTTATTTTCAAATCTTTATGAAAATTCTCTTTGGGAATTCAATGCTCCTTGGGATTTTCCCCACAAATTTGTATGGGGTAACAAGATTTCCATAGAGATCCGGGTGAATGGTTCCTCCCCTATTTCAGTCTATAATATTGAAAAAGATGCCACTATCTTTATGATCCTTCATTTACAAGGGGGGGTTAGGGGCAAGCCTTCCACCTCTAATTCCCTTTCGTATAAATATTTTGTGCATGCACAACCCTCCCCTTAGGTAGCTTAATTCCAAATGACTTATAGGCCATTCTTGGTTGAAAAATATGAGGAAGTACCTTCTCTAAAAATATCTCACCTTGATCTTGAGAATATCCATCATATCTATGCAAATTCAACCCTAATCTATCGCTTTAATGGTCTATGGCCCCACTCAGTCAATGTTTACTGATGTATCCATTATTCATGGAACAAAAATTGCAAGTTTATTTTCTGCTCCAAAGGTTTCTTCATTGTGGCTTTTACTGAACAGGAAGACTACTAGAAGGTATTACCTAAAGGGCCTTGGTTTTGGGGCAATGTCAGTATGTTTCTAACCCCTTGTTTCCATATTTTAACGCTTCTACAATAATCATTACCAAGTTGCAAATATGGGCTTGGATTTCTAATCTTCCTGCTCATCTATGGAACTTATCAGTCTTTCAAGGCATTGGAAATACCCTGGGATGTTTCCTTGCATTTTGATTCTTCTCATGGGAACCTTGGAGTATACACCTATGGCAAGTCATGTGTTGAAATCCATATGAGTAAAGGATTTCTAGGCTAAATCAACTTAAAAATTGGTGATTTTAATTGGACCCAGGAATAATCAAAATTCCAAAGCTAAAATTTGGAAGCCCTGCACCCCTCCTCCTAGGGATGATGAAGTTTCCTATGTTCCAGAAAAGTATGATGAAGGATATGATGATGGAATGCATTCGATGGACAAGGAATAAACTTCTGTTCCTCAAAATTATTCTGAGGACCCTGGTGTGAACCATGTTCCTTCAACAAACACAAAAATAACAAATAATGCTTTTATGGGTTCATTTAAGCGAGATGATGAGTCAACTTCTTTAGATTCTGACAAAGATTCTCCTCCTACACAAAAAGATAATATCTATATTTCCTTGATAAACCAACCTTCAAAATATTTGGTCAGAGTTTCGAAAAAGAAAGGAAAGAAAGTTCACAATGAGGACCAACTCCAATTTGAATGATTCTCTTTTGCATTTTTTTTTGTTCCTCTATGGCACATTTGATATTCTTAGAATCATACATCTTTATGATGTTCCTATCAGTATATGTCACATAGTGCTAGGAAAAGGATAAGAGTCACAATTGTATGTGAGGTATTTTAGTCTTGATTGATCAATAGAATTCATCTTACACAAAAAAGGTCATGGTTGAACATTTTTGAAATTATAAGTTTTTTTGTAATCGTGATATTTGGTTTTAATTCCATGGTTGAAAAATGTCAGGATTTGTTATGAAACCAACTCCAAAAATAGAAGAAAAGAGAGATCAACGCCTTATAAATCAACCACTTCGAGGGGGAAACCTCCTTTACATTTCATAAATGAAAAATTCTTGGATGGTACAAATGACATAACCTCCTTTCTATATATAGGAGTCCATGGGGTCAAAATATATTCCTAGTCGACCTAACAATAATAACAATATGGGGGCTACAAGAGTACAAGAATAAAAGTAAGGGGGCTACACTAACAACAATAAGGGACCACACTAGTAATATAGGGATCTAACATGCCCCTCTCCTTAAAAAAAGTGTTGTCCTCAATGCTTGAGTAACTCTGGATGCTTCTGTATAAAATTCTCATCCTCCCATGTGGAATCTTCAGTGGGTAAGTTCTTCCACTTGATGAGATACTCTAAAATTGATCGATTTCGTAGCTGTCGAGTTATAGTTTCCGTGACTGCTTCAGGTTCCAATATGATTTTTCCTTCCTCATCAAGTTCTAGCAATATTATTTGAACTGGAAGTTTGTCGCCTATAACCTTCTTTAAACATGAAACATGGAAAACTGGGTGCACCCGAGACGAAGTAGGAAGTTCCAATTTGTATGCCATAATACCAATATTTTGCAAAAAATTGTAAGGACCATAGTACTTTGGCGATAATTTACTATCCTTATTAGCTTGCTTGAGGGACAATTGTTTGTATGGTTGTAGCCGTAAAAATACCTAGTCTCCTACATCAAAACTCCTCTCGCTGTGATGTTGATCTGTCTGTTGTTTCATTCGATTTTGTGCCAAATTTAGGTTATCCTTTAAGATTTGGAGAACTTGTTGTTGATGCTAGATGTGATCTTCCACTGCTTGAACCTTATATTTTTCTCTTAAAGATGATGTGATGAACGGTGGATGATATCCATAAAGTGCCATAAATGGGGTCATTTTTGCCGTAGTATGGAAGGAAGTGTTATACGACCATTCAGCTAGAGGAAACCACTTGATCCATTGTGTTTGTTTATCAGAAACAAAACATCGAAGATATCCTTCCAAACATTTGTTCACTATCTCTTTTTTCCCATTGGATTGAGGATGATAAGATGAGCTATGAGCTAGTTGAGTACCCAAAGAAGAAAATAATTCGGTCCAAAAATTTCCAGTAAAAATGGTATCTCTATCGCTTACAACAATCTTTGGATTTCCATGTAGATTTTGAATTCTTTCCATAAATGCAGTAGCAAATGTGCTTTCTTTAAATGGATGAGATGAAACACAAAAGTGTGCATACTTGGTAAGTCTATCAACTACCACCATGGTGATACTCTTTCCTTTGGACTTAGGTAAACCTGTGATAAAATCCATTGAAACCTTCTCCCAACGTTGAATTGGAATGGATAAAGGCTGTAGAAGACTCGGGGTCTTAATTGTCTCAAATTTATTTTGCTGGCAAACCAAACATGCCACCACAAAATTTTGAATATCAGATTTAAGGCCATCCCAAAAAATTTCTTTCTTCACCTTGTGCTAATTTTTTAAATTTCCTGAGTGTCCTCCTAAGGGAGAGGTGTGTAATTCCAAAATAATATTTTGTTTTATTTGGGAATTCTTACAAATATATAAGCGATCTTTGTACCATAAGGAATCACTTTTCCAACTAAATGTATCAGATGTACTAGGATCTTGCTGCAGCTTTTAAATGAGTATCCACACTTCTTCGTCATTCTTCCATTCATCCCTTGCTTCGGCTATCCAATCTGGTTGGATAATAGAAATGGCACAAAGCAATGCTTCCACCTCTTCATCCTTTCTTGAGAGTGCATATGCAACAACATTTAGCTTCCATTTTTTGTAGATGATTTCAAAGTCACAACCCAACATCTTTGTGACCCATTTTTGCTGCTCTTCTGAAGATAGTCTTTGTTCCAAAAAGTATTTAAGAATATCATGATCAGTTTTTACCTTGAACTGTCTTCCCATTAGGTCAGGTCTCCATTTGTTTAGTGCATGTAGTATTTCCAACATTTCCTTCTCATAAATATCTTTTTGTAAATACTTTCCTTTTATTGGATGACTTTCAAAAGTAATGGGTCATCCTTCGTGCATTAAAACAATACCAATTCCATTTCCTAAGGCATCACATTCCACAATAAATATTTTTGTGAATTTTGGCGTAGCTAAGACCGGTGCTAGGCATATTGCCTCTTTAAGATGTTCAAAGGCCTTATTTGCTTCAGGAGTCCATGAAAATGCATCTTTCTTCAATAATGTTGTTAGAGGTGTTGCTATTCTCCCATAATTCTTAACAAACTTGCGATAATACCCTGTTAACCCGAGAAATCCTCACAACTAATTTATGGTTGTGGGGACTTTCCATTCCTTAATGGCTTTAATTTTGTTAGGGTCTACCTTAATACCCTCCTAAGATACAATATGACCCAAATATTCCACCTCTTGTACTCCAAAGATACATTTGGAGGTTTTTGCATATAATTGTTTCTCCTCCAATAGTTTGAGCACCCTCTCAACATGTTGAACATGATCCTTCCAAGACCTATTGTAGATTAGTATATCATCAAAAAATACGAGGACAAATTTTCTAAGGAAGGGTTTGAAAATGGAATTCATAAACCCTTGAAATGTAGAAGGTGCATTGGTAAGGCCAAAAGGCATGACCAAAAATTCATAATGACCCTCATGATTTAGAAGTGTTTTTTTCGGAATATCTTTAGTCTTCATTCTAATTTGATGATATCGTGAACGAAGATCCAACTTGGTAAAATAAATTACTCTATGTAATTTATCCAATAATTCATCAATCAGAGGAATGGGAAATTTATCTTTAATAGTGAGATTATTGAGCTCCCTATAATTCGGACACATGCACCATGATCCATCCTTCTTGTGCACCAATACTACTGGAACAGAGAAATAACTTTGACTAGGTTGAATTATACCAACCTCTAACATTTCTGGAAACATACGTTCAATTTCGCTCTTTTGGACATAAGGATATCTGTAAGGCTTGATGTTTGGAGGAACACTTCCTGGAATCAAATGAATAGCATGATCATGATCATGAATAGGTGGGATTCCTTTGGGAGTTTCAAATACCTTGGAATGATTTTCCAAGACTTTTTGGGGATATGGAGAAATATATGATTTTGATGTTGGAACTTCTAGTGAGCATAGTTATGCAATTACACCTATTTTTTATTTCTTCAGAAGCTTTGTCATGAAATTAGAGCTTATTATCTTTCCCGACTGCCCTGCAATACCCCATAATTCAATTTCCTTTCCTTTCGAAAAAAATTTCAAGGAAATTTCTTGAAAATTAAAAGCTACTGTCCCCAAAGATTGTAACCATTTTAATCCTAGTACAACATCAACACCTCTTGTTGGAATGGAAAGCATTGGAATATTCAATACATATTCCCCCATGGTTAGCTTTATATTACGGAATTTTCCAGATCAATTTATAGTTCCTCCATTTGAAACCATCACTTGACACTCTGATGCTGGGTATAGGAAGCAATTCAATTCCTTGGCTACCTTACAATGAATAAAATTATTGGTACTACCTGAATCAATCAACACTATTAAATTTTTCTTCTTGATATGTCCTTCTATCTTGAGAGTTTGAGGAGTGGTAATTCTTGCCAATGCATTACAGGGTATGGTCAGACTCAATTCTTCTTTCTCTAGGGTTGGTTCGTGGTGTCTATCCTCTTCTTTTGAAGTTTCTTCTTCATTTTATTCCTTCTCTTCACAATCTGTGCAAATTAATTTCTTTTCAGCACACTTATTGACCTTTAGTGTATTTTCTATCACAACTGTAGCAAAGCCCTTTTGCTCTTTTTTCTTCCAATTGTTGTGGTGTCAACCTTGTAGGTTGTGGAAGTATAGGAGTAGCAACACTTCCATATTTATAGATGTGAGTGGTAGGCTTCCTTGTTGCCATAATTTTACATTCAAATTTTCTTGCCAACCTGAATGCATTCTCCAATGAATCAGGTTCTCAAAGGTGAACCTCATGTTGGATGTTATCCTTTAAAGTCCCTATTGTTTGGTCAATTTAGTGTGTCATAAATTGCTGCATTTAATTTTTCAATCCAGGAATCGTAAGCTGATGAAGTGCAGCGCACTATATGTGCAAGATAACCTATTTCTTAACTTTTCGTCGTTTTTGGTTTTCTAAGGTGAAATGGAAATTCTAAGATGAAAACAAGTTTGGTTATGTTTGTTCAAGGAAATGATATCCCCTATAATGATTTACCAACTTGAAACCTTAAAAAGAAATTTGAAATTTACAATGACAAGACTTGAAAGGAAATGAAAATATGCTGCTGAAATGAAAAGGTGCTGCTAGTCTAACAAATCAAAACAGTGAACTATTGAGCATGAAAACCAAACTATTCTTGCTGCTGACTAAACACAAAAGAAACTATGCTTAAGGAAATTCAAAATTGCAACAAAATAAATCTAAATCAGATTACATCAATTTATCTTCTGACCCTTCATCATTAGTCCAGCTATGATTTTCGGAAGTAATCATAAAAAATTTGAGTAACTGATATTTAATTTGCAGAAAGTAAACTAATACTAAACCATACACTCATGATTCAATCCCTCACCATCAGTCCAGCTATGGCTTTCGGAGGCAACCGAAGATGTCATGCATGATTTAATATATCTAAATTTGCAGAAAAGAAACTAATATTAAACTACACATTTCATAATGCAATCCCTCACCATCAGTCCAGCTGTGGCTTTCGGAGGCAACTGAAGATGCTATGAGCAGCTTAATATATCTAAATTTTCAGAAAAGAAACTAATACTAAACTACACATTTCATAATACAATCCCTCACCATCAGTCCAGCTGTGGCTTTCGGAGGCAACTGAAGATGCTATGAGCAGCTTAATATATCTAAATTTAACTACTGAAGCAAATAAGCAAAACTGAAATGAACAAAGCAATACTGAAATTAAACAGAAACTATGAAAAGCAAATTAGCAGCAGAACAATGTTAGTTCCATGTCATTAGTCAAAAATCTATGAAAATTCCCGAGCTGCCTATCTATAACCTGAAACAAGAACACTGATCAGTGATTAACAACATAAAACATGAAAGACAGAAGTGAAATGGAAATTATGGAAGTTTATAAACAGAAATGAAGCAAATGCAATGTATGAACATATGAATGGATTATGGCACAATGAGCTTTAAAGAAACGAAATGAGAACTATACACTAATGCACAAAACCTTAGCTGAGCAGGGGCCCTCTACACCAGCCTTGGCAACGATCTTCAAATACGAATTTCGGTTGAAAACAGAGTCTTCTTATATTAAAAAGCAGTCATTACAGAAAGGTGATGTTACGGCACAAGTGCAGCGTAATCACATTACAGAGCAGACTAATAAAATATAACAGAGACTAACATCGACTAACTCTATATGCGTATGCAAACACATTATATATAACAAAAGAAATATAACTGTCTCCTAAAGTTCATGCTGGTGGAGAACACGTAGACCATTACGTCCATGGATCTAGGATCATGGCCGTGTTGGAAAGTAAATCTACGAGGAGTGGATGCTTGAATTCGACTAAGGAGCCATGTACAGATGTCGATTTATCCTCCGCAACTTAGAAACGGCCGTATGAATCTTCATGTGACACGAAACAGAGTCCTGCCAACATGAGACTCTATGGTTGACTTCCATGTGGATGCCTTTGACCGCGGCTTCTTTAGATGAGTTTGCTCGAACCAATAGGACACGAACCATGTCCACATCATTCTTGACCTGCCCATGTGGCTCATTTTCCTTGTAGACACCTGTAGCATAGAGTTTCACAAAATAGCTGCGGAAAGTTGCAGCAGCTGCAGAAAGTGGCAAGATTCCGCAGCTGAATGAACAAAATCTAAATCAAATAGTAAACACAAAAATATAATTAAAAACCATGTTAGATGCTCTTTTGCACATGATATTGACAACTTGGGAGGTTCAGGTGAGTGAAAAAGGTATAGAAAAGTGTATGGAAAAGATGCAGATTTGAGACTCAACACCTATGAAGACATCAATCCTGTGTTCCTCTGTAATATCAACTACCCTTATATTCAATTTCTGGAAGTTCTCAATGTGTTCCAACACTGAACCCTTTTGTTTGAGATTTATCAATTGGCTAAAGAAGGTGTTTCTCTTTGTATCCTCATAATGTGTTATCATTTCCTCCGTAAAAATTGACCAAGGGACAATTTTTTTACGGGATCAAAGCCATCGATACCATACAAATGTATTTTGTTCTTGATATAAAGTTGCAATGCGTACCTTTTGTGTGTTTTTCACACTATTGAGATAATAATATTGCTCCATATGTAGTATCCATGTTATGAGATCCTTTCCATCAAAATTACTCATATAGATCTTTGGAATATGGTGGGTCTTCAATCCAACATTAGAGTTTATGAAATCACGATTAACATTTATTTTGTTCTCATCACGAGTTTCCTCTACTATCTTTTCACCATTAGGAATAATTTCTTGTATCAAATTTGTCAAAACCTCCATGTCTTCTTTTAGATCATTCTTCATGTCTTCCATTATTTCTTCCATGTCTTCCATGCAATTATTCAAACCATCCATCTTAGCTTCCGTGCCTTTCTTCAAAACTTCCATTTCATTTTTTTTTGCTCTTTGCAAGAGCGAAAGTTGTTGCACTTGCTCTTGTAATTTTGATATATCATTTTGCACTTCTTCTTCTTCATGAGTCATAGTAGAGCCTTATAAGAGATTATTGGGCGTTGAATTACTTTTAGGGGTCATTTTAGAAACCAATACTGATATATATGCTTCAATATGCCCTTAGAATCACTTCAAACTAATTTTTCAAACAAGACATGCAATTTGAAAAAAAAACACACCTTTTTCTTGCTTTTGAGGAGTTCGATATTCAAACTGATATATCTATGTAATTTCAGATCCCCAAGATTTAATATTCGGTTATGTAATAGCCCTCTGAGTCTTATTTCCAATGCCACAGGTCTGACCTGATTTTTATTCTTCAAGAAAAAGTTATGTCCAATATTACACAATTCCCTAATTATGGATTGGTTTAGTATAACGAACATGTACGACGTGCCACGTGTCACTGTTTCTTTCTCCGGCTCTGAAATTTATATATAGAAAACTACAGTCCGTGTAATTTCATCCACTTTTTACATAATTCCAATCTGATTCTCAGAGAGATAGCTATGACGATTTTCTCAATGTCACCTCTTTGAGATGAAATTCGGGAGCCTGCAAAAACCCTAACTTCCACAGATCATATCTTCGAAAATATTGCAAAACAAGATCTAAAATTTTTACATGAAATTCCTCAAGATTTCTTTGCAAATGGGTTTTTTTTAGCATCTGAACCTTCATAGAATTTTTTTTATAGTGAAAATTCCATGATGACCTGTTTGAAGCAGCGAAACCCTAGAATCCAAAGCTCTGATACCAAATGTTATGAAACCAACTCCGAAAATAGAAGAAAAGAGAGACCAATGCCTTAGAAATAAGCCACTTCAAGGGGGAAACCTCCTTTAAATTACATAAATGAACAATTCTTGGATGATACAAATGACAAAACCTCCTTTCTATATATAGGAGTCCATGGGGTCAAAATATAATTTTAGCCGACCTAACAATAATAATGTCAGGGCACACCGATAATAATAGTGGATTTTTATGGGGCACAATAATAACAAAATGGGGGCCATAGTGGTACAAAAATAACAATAAGGGGGCTACACTAACAAAAATAAGGGACTACACTAGTGATATAGGGATCTAACAGAATTTTAAGGGTTCTTGGAGTCATGCCATTTGATCTTTAATGCCATGGCTGAAAATTGTTAAAATTGTAATGTTTTCCATGATCATGGTTTGTTTTATTGTAAGTTTCTTTTCTTTGAAATGTCAAAGATTTACATTGGATATATTAGTATTACTTTCTCATCCCTACCGCCATTGAAAATAAACCAGAGACAATAAAATATAGAGTCAAGAACTATAAAATTAGCTCCAATTGACTGTACAAAACTTGAGAATGCAAAGAGATATTACTTCCCCACCATGGGGAAACCAACAACAAGAACCAAGATAGGTAGCCTTTGGAGACTACAAAATCTGAGGCAATGAGAAAAATGAATTAAACATAAAATATAAAAATAAATTATCAACATCCCAGATGGGAAAACATGAGGAGAAATAACTGAAATGATAAAATATAGAGAACCTAAACATCAAGAGGATATTGAAGTATTTAGGTTGAAGGTTTATTCCTCAACCTTGCATTGTGGTGGAATTGGAGAGCTAGGCGACTATCCCATATTGAGTCTTCCTTCCACATCTAGCATAAGATCTTTGAGCTCATCCAGTTTATGCATGAGGTTGACTTGAATATGTCTCTTGTCTACCAAAATCTTCCACAAAAGTACTTCAAACTGCAAAATTAGGTCCACTAGATTAATATAATTCTCTGTGAGGTGGTGACACACATAGGGGGGAGGCAACGAAAGAGCATGTCAAGTTCTTAAGTCCCATTTAATGATTGTCATAACACCCCCATTGGAGTTCCATGATCATGATTTTGGTTTTTAATGCCATGATTGAAAAATGTTGGAATTTTAACACTGAAAAAGGGGTGATGTGACATCACCACTTTTTGATTTTTGGGTGTTTTTCACGTTTTTGTGCAAAATTGGGGTTTTTTGGCTAGTTTATTTATTTATTTTGAGATTATAGCTCTTTTTAAGTTGATAATTTTGTTAAACTAAGAATGTAGTGTAAAATTGAGGTGTAATATTTAGAGAAGTCAAAGATGTTGGAAAACATGAAGTCCTACCAAGGGAGAAAGAATTAGAAAATATAGAGTTTGAATTGAAGGATGGTGAATAAGATTCTATAGAAGAACTAGAATTAAAAGAAAAAGAGCCAGAAACATTGGTATTGAGAAGATTGATTCGAGAAGGAAGGTAGCCAAAAAGGTATATTCCATGCGATTTCAATTTGAATATTTATTTGTTTATTACTAATGATGATATTAGAATTGTTAGAGAGGAAATCTATTTAGAGGACAAGAAAGTATAGAAAAAAGCGATGGTTGAAGAAATGACATCCTTGGAAAAAAATGAGACTTGGGATCTAGTGGAGTTTCTAGTTGTAAGAAAGCACATTGACAATAAATGAGTGTTTAAGAAGAAGTTGAATGCAGAAGGTAGAATGGAGAAATAAAAAGCTCGATTAGTAGAAAATTGTTATTCCTAGGTAGAAGGAATTGAATTTAGTGAGATATTTTCTCTTGTTTTCAAGTTAAATTCTATTTTATTTGTTCTATCTATTACTGTTTCTTTTGGTTTTGAAGTAGAAAAAATGGACATGAACACGACATTCATGCATAGAGATCTAGAAGAAGAAATCTAAATGAAGCATCCAAAAGGATTTCTAGGGGGGAATAAAGAATTGGTATGCATGTTGAAAAATTACCTATATGGGTTAAAGCAATCACCAAGGATGTGTTATCAAAAAATTTATTCTTATATATTGGGACTTGTCTTCACAAGGAGCAAAGAAGATCATTGTGTGTATTTAAAATTTAACTAGAAATTATATTCTATTATTTGGTCTTGTATGTGGATAATATGTTGTTGATTGGAAATGACATAGAAACCATATAGGAAGGTAAAATATCATTTTTCATCTAAATATGACATGATCTAGGTGCTACAAATTTCATTTTGAGCATGGAAATTAAAATATATTAGGAAAAAAATCTCTAATTAAATCATAGGAAATATGTCGAGACAATTTTTAAAATATTTGATATATAGGAATGAAAATCGGTAAAGGCCCATATTCATGTAGGTGTCACAGTTATCCTCAGAAAAAATGTCCCAGGGCACAAGAAGAGAATGAGGACATGTATCATGTTCCATATGCTAATGTAGTTGGAAGTTTGATGTATGCAATGGTATGTATTAGATCATACATTGCACATGGAGTGGGAAAATGTTGAGCAGGCATATGTCAAAATGAAGGAAGGATCCTTGGGAAAAAATAAAGAGGGTTTTCATGTACTTGTGCGACACTACTGGTTATGAATTGTGTTACTAAGGAAGACAAATATTGGACAAAGTATTGGAAATACATTGATTTTTTGATGTAGACTGAGCTAGATATTTAGATTGTAGAATATATACAAGTACGTACGTGTGTAACCTATTTTGAGGAGTAATCAATTGGATGAGAAAGAAAGAATCTATAGTGGCACTCTCAACTATAGAAGTTGAATGCATGGAAACCACTAATGCAGGAAAGGAAGCAATATGGTTGTAGAGATTATGTTCAAGTATTAGGTCGGTACAATGAGTTATGAGAATAGATTGTGAAAATTAGAGTGTAATATTCCTAGCAAATAACCCAACATATCATTCTAAGACAAGAATATTTATGTTCAATATCACTGTCAGAGATATGGTTGAAGAAAATAAAGTGTTGTTGGTGAAGGTGGAAACTTTGAAGAACATTGCATATTCATTAAAAAAATATGTGATTATTGAGAAGTTCTCTTATTGTAGAGAAAAATGGACATTATTTCCTTGAATTGTTGATTATGTATTCTTACAACCCCCTGAGTACAAAGAAAAGAACAAGTGGGAGAATGTTGGGTATGTGTTATATTATTTGCATGACTACCCTCTTGTGCTATATGTTGCATTGGACGTAGAAAAGAGGTTGTAGGGAGGTGAATCCCCTATTCATGGGGGTTTCAGGCTAGCACCATTGGAAAAAAAATTAAGCGGTTTTTATGTCCTTTTTGGTAGTTTTGGAACACAATTTTGAATTTAGTAGTTTTTTTTGTGCATGGTGGTTTAAGCCATGGTTTTGTAGTTTTCATTAAGGAGCTATGGTTATATTCTAATCCAAGGTAAATGTATTGACGATTTATGGATTCCAAAAGATATATATTGTATTTTAATATTGTAAAGAAATATATATTGAATAATATTTTTGGTTTCCCTGGTTTTGGGTTTCCAAGGTAAAATTTTAGTATTAATGTGTGTGTTTGTAATTGCATATTATCTGTTTTATTAAAAATATATTTGCATCAAGTAACTATAGATTTAAATCCCACAACATAAATATAAACATAAAATAACCATAAACACGTGTAATCATATCATGATCACATCTAGTTTATAGTGAGAAAAAACCTTAATGATTGAGAGGAAAACCCATTACAAAAAACAATTTATTATTAAAAAATGGAATATAGCATATGCACTGCCAATGGCCATAAGTTCAAGATGATATCAACTAATATATACTATTGGAGGAGATAGTTGAATGATGGTTATAAATTAATTTATTTGCACAATTTGCCCCATGCGTGATTTGTATGCATTGGGTGTACTTAGGGATCACAAGTGGGGCATATCCCTCAGAAAAAAATTGAATGTTTTTTTGCATCCATTTGTGGTGTTTTTCAACACATGCTTTTGAGTTTTTCTAGTTTTGTGGTGCATGGTGGTTCAACACATGGTTTTCTAATTCCCGTTAAGGGATCAAGAATGTAATATAATCTAGGTTAATGGATTATGGGTTTTGGATGTTCCCAAATCATATATATTTTATTGTAAATAATGAAGTTGTTGATGATAAAAAAATAAATTAAGGCTCTGTTGTAGTATTACAACAACTCCCCATTATCCAAGTAAAATAGATTAGAAAGGATAATGGGGACCCTTTAAAAATTTTAGGTTAATATTTATTTTTAGAAATAAAACTTAAAGATAGGATTTTATTAGATTAAGTTTTAAATTTTCTTTTAAAAATAATAAAAACACCTAAAAAGAACCCTCAAACCTAAAAATCATACAAGCAAGGAGAAAACATTAGCGAAATTGTGAATAGAGAATCATCGACATAGCGCAATGCCAAAATCGAAGCAGCGAAGTTACGAATTGTGAAATTTCGAAATGAGAAGTAGCAAAACTGTCACTTAACAAATGTCGAAATCGCAAACTGTCATCTGACAAATGCCGATATCGCATCCCGTCTCAAATCATCGCAATGTCGCACATCGTGTTTCACAGATTGCTTTCAAGCGTTATAACTTGCCAACAACCAAAATCGTTGATCAACAGATCCCAATGTGATGACATCTGTCAAAATCATACAAACCCATGCTTGTCAATTTAATGTTAATTTAGGTGTTTTGTGGTCTCTAGGCTTGTAATCAATTTGTAATTATTTCAAATATTAATACCAGGGATTTCCGATTATGCATGAGTTAGGTTGATAGGATAATTAATATCGTTCAAAGTGATTTCAGCTTATCCTCTCTGGTTTTATTTTCAACAGGGTAATTCCAAACACTTAGGCATAAAAGGATGTCAAGGCTGATTAAAGCACAAAGGAAATCCGCCACCCCATCACTGTTAGTCATACAGCAAGAGGAAAACAATGAAATGGCTCCCCTAATCTAGGATACTACATGCAACCCAGAAATTGGTTCTTCAATATGGGAAGGGATCTATCAATTATTTGAGAACGAGAAACCGCAAGTAATTCTAGACATAAAAGCTGTGGGTGACGATAATTTGTCCAATGATTCAAAATCATGGATGGAAACTACTAATTATTTTATTCATAGAATTGTTGCTCGTCCTAAGATGCTGCCATATACCGACTTAGTCAAATGGTTGTTGGATAGTGTAGATATCAGAGATAGGAAATTTGTTACTCGAAGCAGAACTGTCATTAACTCTCTCAGGTCATTAGATTTGAAGAATATGTATAAAATTCCAGAACCCCAGAAGATATATGACGCCCAATTTGTTCAATATTTCATGCACGAGAATGACCATACTGTGACTGTAATTAAAGAATGGAGAAATTATCCTAACCAGCATAAGCGTGATGATAAGGGTATGTATTCAGTCGCCTCTCTTAAATTCCCATTCTCTCAGATAGCTGCAATGATGTGTCGTCTCTTTGGATCTATAAATAAGACCAAGTTTAAAGAGAATTGGACACCCTTGATAGAAGCAGCCTCTGACGACTATATTACAGATTAGGCTACTATTATTTATGATAATTTGATAATATTTATCATAGCCTATAGATAAAATCGAAATTCCCCTCCCAATGCAGTCTCTCCTTTTTATATGAGTTCCTATATCTTAGACACAGACTGTTTTTCCTTTGAATTTTCATCATTAGGATGGAAATGGACTAGATAAGTTGAAACCCCCATCTATGTACGGTTAGATTTCTTGTGGAAGTCAAAATATCATTCTCACGTGTTCAGAATATGCAACGACATAATGTTCCTGGTCTTCCAAGTCATTTTTGAAAGAAAAATCCCTAGAGTCACCCTTGAAGCCAATAAGAGTCTTAAATATGTAGGTAGGTGGTTTTTAGAAGAGAATTTTACATACATCCGCATTTTTGGAAACTATGCCCATCCTCATGTCCTACCCTTGTATATACCACACAAAGTGTAGGCCAAATAAATTTATTATCCAACAGTTGGTAATGTTTTGCCAAAACCATGAAAAAAAGACCGTTTGGCCAACTTTTCCTTTTTCCTGTGGTTCGTATGCCCTAGAAAATTTCAAGCATACCTATCTTGAAATTGATCGATTAAAACCTTTTAATTTTCTAGTGTTACCCAATAGAAGTTATGATTCCTACGGTATTTCTAGAGAGATAATGAATTTGGTTAAGCTGCGAGCATTTCCAAGTGATCCTGATAGATTTGACGATATGTTTGAATCAATTCGCGAATTTTCAACACTTTAGCAAAAGGCAGCTAAAAATTTCAGCTTTAAAGATTTGTTAAGATTCAAAGTGTATCAAGAATAGAGAAATGCCCATTTTCCATATTATTTGTTTCACAGACCAGAGCCAAAGGTAGAACAGGTTATAGTTGCAATGACTTCTCAGGTATCGGTACCATTTCAAGAAGCAGAAATTGCTAATGTCCAACATGATGATAAATTCATCCAAAATTGGGAAGAATATGAGAAAGCAATGTCAGAGGTTGATACCCTACCATTCAAAATGCCATTTAGTCAGAAACCATGCATATTGTGGGTGCTACAATTTCCATAAATCATGCAGGCGAGCCAAGTGTGCAACATGTTTATGATGATATAGATAACTCCAAGGATCAGGAAGAAATCAGAGAAACCTCATTCATTGCAGAGGTTTCCAAAATTATTCTTGAACAATGATAAATTCAAGGAAACAATGATACAAAGGAAAAACTAGCAGATACATCATCCCAAGATATGGAAATCATCCCGATGTTTCTGACTACTGAAATAATCCTAAAAATTGAAGAGATACCTACATTGGATGTGTTTATAGTCCAAGACATAAAGTTGTCATGACCAGGTCAAAGAAGAAGCGAAAGATGGAAGAATATCCAGAACTTCTTATAGATTCAACACTAATGCGAGTCCTCTGGAAAGGAACTCAATCATCTCCAGGGAAAGAGATTAATAGATTATCTCAATTTGCAGGTGCTTACGCAAATTTAAAAATTGATAAGGCAAAAGAGGTTGAATCAATGATGATATAAAAGGATCAAAAAATTGCTCAAATGGAGCAGGTTTTCTCTGATGAAAAGCAAAGGATGGAGCAGGAACTTCAATCAAGCTTCAATAATCTGCACCAACAGTTTGAAGGTCTCAAACTCAAACTTGAATAAAAGATTAAAGAAAAAGATCAAATAATTCATCAATTTCAACAAAGGATTGAAAATCTCAAGGAAAATTTTGAGATCAATGAAGTAAAGAAAGAAGCAATAGAGTTGGAGGCATTACTGGCAACACAACAAGCAATTTTCTATCAGAAATATAATCAAATTCAAGAGAAAGTTAAGACCAGGGATCAATGAGTTACTCAGATTTCTAATCTGAGAACTTATTATGAAGAAATTGATGATAAGGTGTCAAAATACATAGATTGGAAAGACACTGCACATGGTAGAGCGACCGATCTCCCTCGTCTTGAAGAACCAATTAAATATATAATATTTTGAGATTGAGATATTAAAATGAAGAGCGTTGAATTAGCTATTATCAGAGCAAAGAATTTATCTTCCAACCTCTCTGAGTATATAAAAGATTATCTTCTATAAGACAACCTGATTCATGAAGAATCAAAAGACACCCTACCAGATATCAGTTTCCTAAAGCAGTTCTAGCAAGAGACATCAAACAAAAAATGTTGTTGAACCAACTCCAAAATTAGAAGAAAATAGATATCAATGCCTTAGAAATAAGCCACTTCGAGGGGGAAAACTCCAATATATTACATGAATGAACAATTCTTGGATGATACAAATTGAAAAACCTCCTTTCTATATATAGGAGTCCATGGGGCCACAATGTAATCCTAGCCGACCTAACAATAATAATTTAAAGGCACAATAATAACAATATGGGGGTTACAGGGTTACAATAATAACAATAAGGGGGTTACACTAACGACAATAAGGGACTACACTAGTAATATAGGAACCTAACATGCCCCTCTCCTTCAAAAAAGTGTTGTCCTCAATGCTTGAGTAGCTTTGGGTGCTTCTGTATAAAATTCTCATCCTCCCATGTAGAATCTTTAGTGGGTAAGTTATTCCACTTGATGAGATACTCTAAAATTGACTTATCTCGTAGTCACGAGTTCTTGTTTTCAGACCGCTCGTGTTCCAATATGATTTTTCCTCTCATCAAGTTCGGGAAATATTGTTTTAAAACTGGAATATTTTCACCTATAACCTTCTTTACATGAAACATGGAAAACTGGATGCACTCGTGAAGAAGCAGAAGCTCCACTGTATGCCATAGTGAGGACCATAGTACTTTGGTGATAATTTATTATCCTTCTTAGCTTGCTTGAGGGAGATTTGTTTGTATGGTTGTAGTCATAAAAATACCCAGTCTCCTACATTAAAACTTATCTCACTGCAATGTTGATCTGCTTGTTGTTTCATTCGATTTTGTGCTAAATTTAGGTTATCCCTTAAGAGTTGGAGAACATGTTTTTGATACTTGATGTGATATTCCATTGCTTGAACCTTAGAATTTTCTCTTAAAGATGATGTGATGGACAGTGAATGATATCCATAAAGTTCCATAAATGGGGTCATTTTTGCTGCAATATGGAAGGAAGTGTTATACCACCATTCAGAAGAGGTAACCACTTACCATCAGGTTTTGTTTATCGATACGAAACAACGAAGATATCCTTCCAAACATTTATTTACTATCCTTGTGTTTTTGGCCCATCGAGCTGAGGATGATAGGATGAGCTATGAGCTAATTGAGTACCTAAAAACAAGAAAAGAATCTGTCCAAAAAATTTCAAAGAAAATGGGATCTCTGTCGCCACAATAACCCTTGGGTTTCCATGTAGTTTTTGAATTCAGTTCATAAATGTAGTAGCAACTGTAATTGCTTTAAATGGATGAGATAATGCACAAAAGTGTGCATACTTGGTAAGTATATCAACTACCACCATGATGACACTGTTTCCTTCGGACTTAGGTAAACCTGTGATAAAATCCATTGAAATCTCCTCCCAATGTTGACTTGGAATGGATAGAGGTTGTAACAGACCTAGGGTCTTACTTGTCTCAACTTTATTCTTGCCAAACAAACTTTTGAATGTCGGTTAAAGGCCATCCCCAAAGAATTATTTCTTCACCATGTGGTAAGTTTTTAAAAATCCTAAGTGTCACTCTAAAGGAGAAGTAGCGAAATTCCAAAGAATATTTTGTTTGAGTTGGGAATTCTTACAAAGATATAAGCGATCTTTGTACCATAAGGAATCATGTTTCCAACTAAATGTATCAGATGTACTAGAATCTTGCTGCAAAATTTGAATGATTGTCCACACTTCTTCATCCTTATTCCATTCATCTCTTGCTTCGGTTATCCAATTTGGTTGGATAATAGAAATGGCACAAAGCAATGCTTCCACCTCTTCATTATTTCTTAAGAGTGCATCTGCAACAAAATTTAGCTTCCATTTTTTGTATATTATTTCAAAGTCATAACCCAACATCTTTGTGACCCATTTTTGCTGCTCTTCTGAAGATAGTCTTTGTTCCAAAAAGTATTTAAGACTATCATGATCAGTTTTTACCTTGAAGTGTCTTCCCATTAGGTAAGGCCACCATTTCTTTAGTGCATATAGTATTGCCAACATTTCCTTCTCACAAAAGATTTCTGTAAATACTTTCCTTTGTTTGGACGACTTTCAAAAGCAATGGGTCTTCCTTCTTGCATTAAACCAACACCAATTCCATTTCCTAAGGCATCACATTCCACAATAAAGGTTTTTGTGAAGTCTGTTGTAGCTAAGACTTATGCTTGGCACATTGCCCTTTTAAGATGTTCAAAGGCCTTAGTTGCTTCAGGAGTCCATGAAAATGCATATTTCTTTAATAATGTTGTTAGAGGTGTTGCTATTCTCTCATAATTCTTAACAAACTTTGCAATAATACTGTTAACTTGAAAGTCACTTGCAACTACTTTATGGTTGTGGATATTTTCCATTCCTTAATGGCTTTAATTTTGTTAGCGTCTACCTTAACACCCTTGTGAGATACAATATGACCCAAATATTCCACCTCTTGTACTCCAAAGAAACATTTGGATGTTTTTACATATAATTGTTTCTAACACCAATAAGTTTTAGCACCACAGTCAACATGTTAAGTTACTGATCTTTCAGGTACTGATGTATATTAGTATATCATCAAAAAATACTAGCACAAATTTTCTGAAGGGTTTGAAAAAGAAATTCATCAGCATGAAATAAGGTGCATTGGTAAGGCCAAAAGGCATGACCAAAAATTCATAATGACCCTCATGAGTTCGAAATGATGTTTTCAGAATATCTTCAGTCTTCATTCTAATTTGATGATATCTTGAATGAAGATCCAACTTGGTAAAATAAATTGCTCCATGTAATTCATCCAATAACTCATCAATCACAGGAATGGGAAATTTATCTTTAATGGTGAGCTTATTGAGTTCCCTATAATCCGGACACATGCACCATGATCCATCCTTCTTGCGTACCAATACTACAGGAGCAGAGAAAGAAATTTGACTAGGTTGAATTATACCCGCCTCTAACATTTCTGCTATCATATGTTTAATTTCGGTCTTTTGGGCATAAGGATATCTATAAGGCTTGATGTTTGGAGGAAAACCTCCTGGAATCAAATGAATAGCATGATCATGATCACGAATAGGTGGGAGTCCTTTGGGAGTTTCAAACACCTTGGAATGATTGTCCAAGAATTTTTGGAGATCTGCAGAAATAGATGATTTTGATGTTGGAACTTCTAGTGAGCATAATTGTGCAATTACGCCTCGTTGTTCTTTATTTTGAAGCTTTTTCATGACATTAGAGCTTATTATATTTACAGGCTTCCCTGCAATACCCCGTAATTCGACTTCCTTTCCTTCTGAAAACAATTTCAAGAAAAGTTCTTGAAAATTAAAAGCTACCATCCCCAAAGATTGTAACCATTTTACTCCTAGTACAACATCATCACCTCCCATAGGAGTGGAAACCATTGGACTATTCAATACATATTCCCCCATGGTTATCTCGATATTATGGAATTTTCCAAAGCAATATATAGTTCCTCCATTTGCAACCATCACTTGACATTTTGGTGTTGTGTATAGGAAACAATTCAATTCCTTGGCTACCTTACAATGAATAAAATTATGGGTGCTACCTGAATCAATCAACACTATTAACTTTTTCTTCTTGATATGTCCTTCTACCTTGAGAGTTTGAGGAGTGGTAATTCCTGCCAATGCATTACATGATATGGTCAGGCTCATTCTTCCTCTTCTAGGGCTGGTTCCTGGTGTATATCCTCTTCTTTTGAACATTCTTGTTCATTTTCTTCTTCCTCTTCACAATCTATGTAAAATAATTTCTTCTCAACACACTTATGACCTTTAGTGTATTTTCTATCACAACTGTAACAAATCCCTTTTTCTCTTTTCTCTTCCAATTTTTGTGGTGTCAACCTTGTAGGTTGTGGAAATCTAGGAGTAGCAACACTTCCATCTTTATAGAAGAGTGGTAGGCTTCCTTGTTGCCATAATTTTACATTCAATTTTTCTTGCCAACCTGAATGCATTCTCCAATGAATCAGGTTCCAAAATGCGAACTTTATGTTGGATGTTATACTTTAAAGTACCTATGAAGAGATCAATCCTGTGTTCCTCTGGAATATCAATTACCCTTATATTCAATTTTTGGAAGTCCTCAATGTGCTCCCCCACTGAAAACTTTTGTTTGATATTTATCAATTGGCTAAAGAAAGTGTTGCTCTTTGTATCCTCATAATGTGCTATCATTTCCTCCATAAAAATTGACCAAGTGACAATTTTTTAACTGAAGCAAATCCATCGATACCATACAAATGTTTTTTGTTCTAAATATAAATTTGTAATGCATACCTTTTGTGTGTTTTGCACATTATTGAGATAAAAATATTGCTCCATCTGTAGTATCCATGTTACAGGATCCTTTCCATCAAACTTCCTCATATCCATTTTTGGAATATGGTGGTTCTTCCCTCCAACATTAGAGTTTATGAAATCATGATTAACTTTTATTTTGTTCTCATCATGAGTTTCCTCTACTATCTTTTCACCATCAGGAAACATTTCTTGTATCAACTTTGTCAAACCTTCCATGTCTGCTTTTAGATCTTTCTTCATGTTTTCCATCTTTGCTTCCATGTCATCCATCTTAGATTCCATTCCAGCTTCCATGCCATTCATCTTAGCTTCCATGCCATTCTTCAAACCATCCATCTTAGATTCCATGCATTTCTTCAAACCATCCATCTTAGTTTCCACGCCTTTCTTCAAAACTTCCATGTCATTTTTTGTTGCTCTTTGCGAGAGTGAAATTTGTTGCACTTGCTCTTGTAATTTTGATATGTCATGTTTCCATTCTTCATCTTCATGAGTCATAGTAGAGCCTTCTAAAGGCTTAATGGGTTTTGAATTATTTTTAGGGGCCATTTGAGAATCCAATACTGATATCTATTCTACAATATGCGCTTGGAATCAATTCAACTTGATTCTTCAAACAAGACTTATGCAATTTGGAAAAACAAATACACACCTTTTGCTTGCTTTTGAGGAGCTCGATATTGAAATTGACTTATATCTATACTTTCAGATCCTCAATATCTAAAATTCCGTCTTGCAATAGTACTATGAAGCTTCTTTCAAATGCCACAGGTCTGAATTGATTTGGATTCTTCAAGGCAAATTTATGTCCAATCTCCCACAATGAACTAATTATGGACTGGTTCAGTAGAGCGAACTTATACGACTTGCCACATGTCACTGTTTTCTCCTTTGGCTCTGAAATTTATAGACAGGAATCTACATTCCGTGTACTTCTAGTCACTTTTTACAGAATTCCAATCCAATGCTAAGAGAGATATTTATGAAGATTTTCCCACGATCACCTCTTTGAGATGAAATTTGGGAGCCTGAAAAAGACCTAAATTCCACAGATCATATATCTGAAAATATTGTGAACCAAGCTCTGAAATTTGGCGAAGATGTGCCTCAGGATTTCGGTTTTATGCTCTAAAAATTTCAGCTTCTGAAACTTCGTAGAAAAAAATTTATAGCGAAAATCCCGCGATGACCTTTTTAAGTGAAATTCAGGAGCCTGCAAAAATCCCTAACTTCCACAGATCATATCTCTGAAAATATTGTGAACCAAGCTTTGCAATTTTTTGATGATGTTCCTCAAGATTTTGGCTTTGCACTCTAAAAATTTCAGCTTCTGAACCTTCTTAGAAAAACATTTATAGCGAAAATGCCACGATGACTTGTTTGGAGCAGCGAAACCCTAGAATCCAAAGCTCTGATACCAAATGTTGTGGAACCAGCTCTAAAAATAGAAGAAAAGTGATATCAACGCCTTAGAAATACACCACTTCGAGGGGGCAACCTCCAATACATTACATGAATGAACAATTCTTGGTTGATACAAATTACAAAACCTTCTTTCTATATATAGGAGTCTATGGGGCCACAATGTAATCCTAGTGGGGCCATAATGTAATCCTAGCCGACCTTACAATAAGAATTTAAGTGCACAATAATAACAATATGGGGGTTACAAGGGTACAATAATAACAATAAGGGGGTTACACTAACAACAATAAGGGACTATACTAGTAATATAGGGACCTAACAAAAAATATCTTGACATAGAAAATATGACAAGGTTAAATATGGATATTTACTGGTACTTATTGATTAAGCCTCATAACCAATTGATAATCTTGAGGTGCCTCTCCAATGCAACATCTTAGCTTCTTCCGACACTGAACAATGCAATATTCATGGTACAAATGAGAATGCAGCCAATTCATCCCCCTAGCTCGAACATATGATCAAAGCATGCCACCTCAAAGACCAGCTAGAGAGTGAATCTGGGAAATATACATAGACTGTTACAACTTATGCATTTTATTTTCCTAGTTTATAGTTTTATAGTTTAAAGTAATATTAGAATAATTATTTTACAAGCCTTTTATTTTTGTAATATTAATTATTATTTAAACCCCTTTCATGCATTTAGAAAGGGGTCCAAAATTTTGAGAGGACTGGTTTTGGAACTTACACTACTGTTTGAACGAAAGTTATCTAATTGAAATTCTGAACCTTGAAGCTATATTTTCAAAACTAAAGCTACGATGCAACAAGTACTATTATAAGTGTATTGATTGTTTTATGTTTCTGAAATTTTGGCAAATTTATTTTTGTCTATTAGTTTCATTCTGGTAAGCATTGAAGTGATATATGTTCTTATTAATATTGATATAATATATTGAACGATATGCTGTTAGCTGTGAGATTTAGAGATATTTTATGTGATTAATGTTCTTCATCAACTAAATAATTAAATTGATTTAGTTTCTTAAATGTGCTTATATTCATTAACTATGCAATGATCTATATTATTTCATGCTTGTGAAATTCTATGCCTTAATCACATAAATGAATCCAATCCCGGGAAGAAGTTAGATTAGCTTTAATTTATGCTATCATTAGAATAAATCAGTATTGATTTCATTTCTTTTGTTATATAAACTCTCTTTATATGGGAAACTAGTCCCTTTATCCCTAGTCAGACCCACCATTTTCAACGGAAAAGGAGTTGTTTTAAGCTCCCGACCAGGTGGAATCCCTAATGTTGAGGAAGCCACTTTCCAGCCTTCAACATGTTTGGCATTAGAAGGAGGGCCTCCGACTATGTATGGCATATAAAGATAAATCTCAATCGAAAAGCCAACATAAGAGTCAATCCCCCTCCAAATCTCCTACAACTTATAGATCTTGTTCGTTATCTCCAGTTCATATGTCTAAAGTTGTAGGGCCATCTCTTTCATCTCTTGAAACATTACCTCGTAGAACTTCTTCAGCTCATATTCCCGAGTCTCCTGAATTCCAGTCTTTGATTGAGAAGTTAGAACAAATAACTATATCTCCAAATAAGCCTGCCAATCCCGAAATTTCTGAAGAAATTGTTACATCCATATTTCGAGGTACTGGTGTATTAACCCAATCACAAAGTGAAAAACTTGGGATAACTCCTTCTGATTTTCGTATTTATTATCATCGTAAAAAAGCTACTACATCAACATCTCAATTAGGTATCAATGAGATTACATCATCTTCATCTCCATTTACTTCTACCTTCTCTTCTAATCAACCCATTTCTGCTCATCAACTCATCTTTGCTCAAACAATTAGTGCTATTGTAAGTAGTACTAGTCCAATAGTCATTTCTTTTTCATTTGCATATTATCTTGGACCTACTATCTCATCTTCACAAACAACAATTCAAGTAATGGCCAAATTACCATGGGTCAATCTGGGTGTTGTTCAAATGGTAAATTCACATCCTCTCCCAGATCATTCAGAAAAATGGTTACCAAAGTATAATCCTGATGATGGTATTCCCGCTGAAGAACATCTCAATAATTTTTTATTAGCCATGAATCTCAACGACATTGAACATGAAGATTTTGTAGTTAGATTGTTTCCATATACTTTCCGAGGATCTGCAAGATCCTGGTATTTTTCCCTCCCTTCAGGTTCTATAGGCAATTGGGATAATTTTCAAGAACTATTTCTTGCTAAATTTGGTGATGATAGGACAATTGCATCATTGATCAATGATATTTCTAATTTAAAATCCAATACAAGTGAAAATATCAAAGAATTGAACTCCAGATTTAACAAGTTATTGAATAAAATTCCAACTGCCTCTAAGCCTAGATTGGATGCACAAATAGAATGGTACATATCTTCCCTTCCTTCTAATATAGAAATTCTTGTAGATAGAGCTAATAAATTCACCCTTGTAGGAAACATGAAATAAGCCTTGTCTGTTGAAAGAAGAATTGTTGTTTTAGAAAAGAAAACTGAGCTTGAAGATAAAAGATATAAAAAGGTAACATTCAAAGATGAACCAAAGAATAAAACTCGTAAAGATACTTTTGATCTTGAGGGATTACAAAAATTTCTCAAAACCATGTCCAATGATATGGTTGAAATAAAAAAACAGGTTGCTAAAACCTCTACCATGAAACCCTTTATATCATTTAGAAAAAATCAATCGATTGTCTCTCAGCCTCCCAATGTTATTTCTAATGTTGAATCTGACCAAGAGGAAGAAGAGGAATAAACCACAGCTTTTGTCGATGAATCCCAAGATGAAAAAATCACTGAATTACATGGATTATGGGACTTAATTTTACCTTCCTTTGATGAAGAGACAAAAGATAAAGCCATGACTGTTAGCACAAGAATTATAAATTCTGTAGAACCAACTCAATCAACACAAAAATAGAAAATCCCAACTTCCATTGCTAAAGATAAGCCTGTCAATAAAAAACCTCGAGTCAAATAATCTCAGTAGGTTATCACCAATTCCCAGCCAATCAAATCTACACCCAAACCTCAATCTAAAACTTTATTAGTAACTGATACTATTGAATATAATATAATCGAGGATATGAAGAAGATTAAAGCTAATATTTATCTTTATGAAGTTAGCAAATTATAGAAATGTAGAAATTATACAAACAATATGTATTCCAATGGATTCAATCTGAACATGCGATATGCTAAAGAAAGATAATGAATCCTTCTACAAATCAATTACGGAAAATATACATGATCACCAATCACAACAAGTAAAGAAAGAAGAAAATCAAACCACAACATAGTTATTTTCCTGGGGAAAGCTTTCTTCTCAAAACCCCTCTATCTTCTATTGTATATTCACCAAGGAAACATGAAACAATTACAATGCACTCTTCTCACAAGAGTCTCCTCCACTCTCACAACTGTCTCACATTGATCCGGACAAAATCGACCAACACTTAGCGAATTTTCAGCCTCTGCTCAGCCTGCCTGCCTTGCACAATTCATGTGTAATGCAATCCCTATTCTTTAGGAAATTCAGCCTTCCAAAACTGCGTAACTCTCATGGGAAATCCTATGGTTGTTTTACTGCATGCGAGTAGCATACTAAGAATACAACTAATAGTTAACATCCCTTTAACCTTTGTCTCAGCTGGGTCTCCACCGGAACTGACATGCATGAAATTATTAATAGTAAATCATCAGTTGCATGATAGATCACTGGATGTGAATTAAATCTGATTTAATTCACTAAACCTCTCACTAGTGCAACAAACAGTTACAACTAGTTCAATTGATTTTAACTCAATTAATTGAGTTAACTAATTTCTCATGCATTAAACTAATGCACTAACTGAAACTTGAACTCTAAAACACATAGAATCGTTTTGCAGCCTCACCAACCACTCTTAACTCAAAATTCATGAGCTAACTGAGTTTATCACACTTAGTTAACTATTAGAAGTGATTATGAGATAAGATTACATTTTATTTTCCAATTTAATTAAGGGAAAATTAAATTAGACACACATTTCTTGTTGACTTTTCAACACTCCCTCCCAAAAAGAAAGGGATTATCAGCTACCTCGATCCTGCCTCTATGGTATTTTAATTTTCTCTTGGTGAGCACCTTCGTCAGAATATCTACATCTTGATATTCCATGGGAATGCATTGAAGTAACATAATGCACCTCTGAACACAATCTCTGAGATGGTGGTACCAAATGTCTATATGCTTGGACCTATCATGGAATACCAAATTAACCGAGAGTTTAATGTAACTCTGGTTATCACAATGTATCACCTTTGGATCCATCTGAGAAACAAACAAAACAACCAAAATCTTCCTCATCCAGACGGCCTCACATGCAACCTGACTTGCTGCCATGTAATTTGCCTCGGCTAAACTGAGTGCCACATATATCTTCTTCTTGTTGTACCAAGAATCTGTTGTCGATCCTATGTTGAAGATATTTCCTGATGTTCTCTTTCTATCTGATGGACTCCCTACCCAATCTACATCGGTGAAGCCTTGAAGGTTCAATCCTTATGTCTATCTGTACCATAATCCATGCTCTGTAGTGCCCCTGAGATATCTCAAGACATGCTTCTCCACCTTCCAAAGAGCTTGGTCAGGTTATCCATAGATTGAATCAGTTGGTTAAATGGGTAGAAAATGTCTGGTCTGGTATTCACCAAGTTCATTAGTGAACCCACAAGATACCTATAAACAGTAGCATCCACTACCTCACTTGAAGTATCACCCTCCTTCCTCCCGTTTCCTGGAATAGGAGTCTCCATGGGTTTACAACTCTCCATGTGAAACTTACTCATAATCTCTTTGGCATACTTGCCTTGAGAAACAGATAGCGTACCATCCTGCTTCCATATTTCCAAACCATGGAAATAGTGAAGCAGTCCCATGTCCTTCATTTTTAAATCTCTTGCAAGATCCTCTTTGCAAGAAGTTATCAGCTGTTCATCACCTATCAAAATTATATCATCAACATAAAGTACGATAATCAAGAGCTTACCATCAACCACAATATTGTATCGGTTCGCATCTGCTTCACTCTTCGTGAAGCCCAACCCAGTGAAGTAGTTGTCAATCCTAGTGTACCAAGCTTAAGGTGCTTGCTTCAACCCATACAATGCTCTCTTGAGTCTGCACACATGCGACTCACTATCAAAGGTATCAAAACCTTCTGGCTTCTCTATGTACATTTATTCCTCAATAAATCCATTAAGAAACAAAATTTTCACATCCATATAATGTATCTGCCACCCCATCTGCGTTGAGAGTGCAAGGATAGATCTAATCGATGAGTATCTCGCAACTAGTGTGAAAGTATCCTCGTAGTCAATCCCCTCAACTTGTGAGAATCCCTGGGCTAAAAATATAGCCTTGTACTCCTCCACACTCCCATCTGTCACCTGCTTCACCTTATAGATCCATCTAGATCCAACCATTGATTTTATAACCGGTATTGGGACAACTTCCCATGCACTGTTCTTGACGATGGAGTCATACTCCTCAACGATGGCATCAACCCAAATTGGTTGCTGCACTACTTCCTAAAAAGAGGATGGTTCTGTCATAATACAATTTCTCATAAGAGCCATGTATCCAGTAAACCTGTCTGGAGACTGTCTTTGTCTGCGCAGTGAAGTAGGTGCTCCTACATGTTCTGCCACATCAAGTCTCAATCTATCAGCTTTCGTGGTGCGCCTTCTACCATTTGTGGTCGATGGCTCTGCATGAGTGTTTTCTGCCACTCCATGATACTCCACATGTGGCTTCCCCACATCTTGAGGTTCATCCTTTGGAATCAAGAGTTCCTCATCTGCATGCAAATCAAGCTCCCTCTCAAGGGACAATCACATGGTTTTCTCCTCATCAAATTTTATATCCCGTCTCACAACAGTAATCATGTTGTTTGGAAAATACACCCGATAGTTGTGGGGAGTATTAGTGTACCCCACAAATATTCCAATCTCAGCTATTGGTTCAAGCTTCTTCCTAGAATCTTTGGTCACATGGCAATAGACAGATGAGCCAAAAATTTTAAAATATGAAACATCAGGTTTCTTACCAAAAAAATCCTCCTATGGTGTACTCATTCCAAGTATCTGATGAGGACTATGGTTTTGCAAAAATACCACTATGTCACATGCCTCCACCCACAGATGCAATGATAGGCCCTAATCATGCAACATCACTTGTGTTGCACCCATAATTGTTCTGTTCTTTCTTTTTGCGACTCCATTCTGTTGTGTGTTATGAGGCGCAATCAACTCTCTCTGAATTCCTTCTTTGCTACATAATTTCTTGCATTCATTGGAGATGTACTCACCACCATTGTCACTCCTAAGAGCCTTCAAATGCTTCCTTGTGTCTTTCTCCACCAGTGATTTTAAATCACAAAGATCACATAATACCTTTGATTTTCTGTTGAAGCTATAGAGAATGGTCCACACACGTCCGAGTGAACTCTCTCAAGGATTTCTGCTGCTTGGTTATTCTTCTCATGAAAAGTTCCCTTTGCATACTTCCCCATGGTACATCCCTTGCATGTGTTTATCTGCGTAAGAGTACCCTTTGGAAGTCCCATAGAAATATTCTGCATGTCCTTAAAGGCACCATGGTGTAGATGGCCCAATCTACTGTGCCATACCACTTTCTCTGCCTTACCCATCAATGTTGTGCATCCATCTACATCAATTTTGTAGATATTATTCACATGAATCTCAATCTTCTTGGATTGTCCTGTGGATTTGTGTCAAAAAAAAGCTTTCCCTTCACTAAAAACCACATCATAACCTCTATCCTCCAACATTGCGACTGAAACTAAATTATTATTCAAGCGTGGTACATGCATTACATCTTTTAATAAGAAGGTTTTACCTGACTGTCTCTGGAAAATAACTGTACCAATCCTAATAGCGCTATACCTTTTTTCATCACCCATTTCGATATGCATCTGGAGGTCCTTCTCCTCCAAGCTACTGAAAATTTATTTGTCTCCCGTCACGTGGAAAGATGCACCACTATCCAAGTACCACCTGATTCCATCACACTTGACACCATGCATGTGATAAGTGAGAAGTCCAACTCAAATTGCAAGGCCAAAGCCTCACCAGCTGCAGATCTTGAAGCCTTCTTATTATTATTCTTTTGTGTAAAATTAGTGGCATAATGTCCATGCTCGTGACAGTGAAAACACTTCACTCTAGACATGTCGCGCTTCTTGCCTTCTTTTCTGGTCTCAGATTTGGAATATGATTTCTTCCATTTCCTCTTCTTTTCCTTACCAGCCAAGGCACAATTTTCCTCATCATCTATCCTAGATGAGGATCCATCCTTGGTATTCCACCTAAATTCTTCTTTCATCAAATCCAACCAAAGTCGCTCCCATTATGGCAGCTTCTCCCTCCCATTGACAGAGTCTTGATAATTATGCCAACTCTTGGGAAGGCTTAGAAGAGCTAGGCTCACCAAGTCATCATCCACGACAGTAATTCCGACACTCCCAAGCTCGCCTCGACATTGGATAAAATTGGTTAAATATTTCAGAATAGTGTCATCTTTCTCCATTTTTATTTTCCTTAGCTTGTCCTTCAGTGCCAATTTTCTATGATCACTGCTACTCTGAAAAATATCTGTCAAAGGATTCCACATTGCATATGGAGTCACTTTTCCATGGAGACTTGGGATAATGTGGTCTCATAATCCCTCCAATACGATCCTTCTCACCTTTGAAACCTTCTTTTTCCAAGCATCAAGAAGAGCAACATCTGTTGTTGCGGGTTTGGGAATGTCATTATCAATTAATTATTTTAACCTGTTGTCCTCCAGAACATCCTCCATCCTGTCTTTCCAAGAATTATAATTGGAACTGCCCTCGAGTGCATACTCCAATCTCAAGCCATTGAAAACCATCTTGATCTTGATCCACCTGTCGCGCCAAATAATACTTTTGCAAATTCGAATGCTATTCAACACAAACTCAATTTCTTCTCCACTATAGTGATTTCCTGTGCTCTGATACCATGTAGAAATTATACAAACAATATTTATTCCAATGGATTCAATTCGATCACGTGATATGCTAAAGCAAGATACTGAATCCTTCTACAAATCAATTGCGGAAAATAAACACGATCGCCAATAACAACAAGTAAAGAAAGAAGCAAATCAAACCACAACACAGATATTTTCCTGGGGAAAGCTTCCTGCTCAAAACCCCTCTATATTCTATTGTATATTCACCGAATAATCATGAAACAATTACAATGCTCTCTTCTCACGAGAGTCTCCTGCACTCTCACAACTGTCTCACACTAATCCGAAAAAAATCGACCAACACTTAGCCAATTTTCAGCCTCTTCTCAGCCTGCCTTGCTTGTGCAATTCATGTGGAATGAAATCCCTATTCTTTAGGAAATTCAGACTTCCAAAACTGCACAATGCTCATGGGAAATCATATGGTTATTTTACTGCATGCGGGAAACCTACTAATAACACAACTGACAGTTAACATCCCTTTAACCTTTGTCTCAACTAGGGCTCCACTGGAACTAACATGCATGTAGATATTAATATTAAATCATCAGTTGCATGAAAAATCACTTCATGTGAATTAAATCTGATGTAACTCACTCAACCTCTCACTAGTGCAACAAATAGTTACAACTAGTTCAACTGATTTCAACTCAATTAATTGAGTTAATTGATTTCTCATGCATTAAACTAATGCTCTAACCGCAAATCGAACTCTAAAACACATAGAATCACTCTGCATGCCTCACCAACCACCCTCAACTCGAAATTCATCAACTAACTAAGTTTATCACACTCAATTAACTATTACAAGTGATTATGAGATAAAATTACATTTTATTGTCCAATTTAATTAAGGGAAAATAAAATTAGACACACATTTCTTGTTGACTTTTCAACAATAAACAACAGAAATTTTTATTAACAGAGTTGAATGCAGTTACAACATCTCCCCTTCCTCCAACTGTTGTAGATAAAGCTAGTAATGGAATAGGGAAACCTCCGATTGACAATTTGAACAAGGTTAATGCTTCATATTCTATTATTATTGGTGATATATATAATTCTCATACTCCTCCTTTTCTTTTAACTTTTGAAATATACAATATAAATGTTCATAACTATTTGATTGATTCAGGGACTTCATCTGATATAAGTCCATATTCAATTTGCGAAAAATTAAATATCGCACCCCAGAAGTCATTAGTTAGTATAGTTCAATTGGATAGAACAAAGGTTAAAGTATTTGGAGAGATCAAATCAGTAAGTATTAGATTGTCATCAAACCCAAAAGTTTCTCAAATTATCGATATGCTGATTGCAGACATCCCTGAATTTTACAGATTAGTTCTTAGTCGAGACTGGTATGAAAAATTACATGGATATTTTGCAACAAACTGGTCTCACATGTGGCTTCCATATAATGGAAATCCAAATCAAATCAGAGTTGATCGTGAAAAACATATGAAGTACTCAGTTACAGACCTTGGGGAAGAAAATGAGCCTATAGAATTTAACAACAACATTTTGGGAAATTACTCTGTAGATTCATTCTTAGGAAATTTCAATGCACAAAGTTCATGTTTTCCAGTCAATTATGTTAAATCACAATTAGAATTTTTTTCTCAAAATTATTCCATTAGATGCTTCAATTTCGAAGATGAAAATATAGTCCAATGTCCGTTTTAGAAACTTTATTTTGACAGCTCAAGATCCAATGATGGTGCAGGAGCAGGATGCGTACTTATTATCCCAAAAGGCGAGAAAACCATGCTAGCCTGTAGGTTAGAATTTGAATGCACTAAGAATATTGCTGAATATGAGGAATTGGTTCAAGGTCTCCGAAAATCAATTAGTCTTGATATACAATATATTCAAGTGTTTGGAGATTCAAAGATTGTTGTAAGAAAAGTGTGAAATAATATTCACTATCTCTCCATTCACTTGAAACATTACTAATCTTTGGTTCAAGACCTCACACCACATTTTATTTCATTCAATATCTCTCCTATTCCTAGATAACAGAATTCCAACTCCGACCTTTTAGCTAATGTTGCCTCCAAGCTTATTCCACTAGAGGATTTTAGTCCTGACAGAGTCTCTATTGAATTAATTTTCCAACCATCTATACCAGATAATGTTACTAATTGGCGGGTTTTTAATGATGATAGTGATATTTTGAGTTTTATTACTTCTGAGAAATCATATGATGATCAAATTGTGGACGAAGATGAACATGATAATCAAATCAAGCAACAAACGAATAAAAATATTTTTCCAAAATCTGTGGTAAAGCTTGAATATTTATATGATTTAAAAGATAAATTCAAGCAAGTCAACAATTATAAACTACATAATTCTACTCTAAGGTATGAATTAGTTAACTTAGGATCTACTGATTTACATCAAGATATAAATTTAGGGCTTAGCCTTTCATCTGAAGAAAGAAATGTGTTCATTTCATTATTGAAGATATACAAAGATATTTTTGCATGGAATTACTAAGATCTTAAAACATATGACTCAACAATCATTCAACATTGTATTCCTATGGTACTTGATGTTAAACCTATTCAAAAAAAGCTCAGGAAAATTAATCCAAATTTGGAAACTCAGATAAAAAATGAATTAAACAAACTATTAAAATCCAAGATCATTTTTCCTATTAAACATTCAAAATGGGTTTCTAATTTAGTACCTGTTAGGAAAAAGAGTGGAGAAATTCGAATTTATTTTATTTCAAAAATTTGAACAAAGCATGTCAAAAGGATAATTTGCCTTTACCATCAATGGAACAAGTTTTACAATCAGTAGCAGGATTATGTATTTTCTAGATGGATTTTCAGGGTATAACCAAATTTTGGTTCATCTAGAAGATCGTTTGAAAACTACATTTCAAGCCAAATGGGGAACTTATGGATATTAGAAAATGGCCTTCGAATTAGTGAATGTAGGAGCCACATTTCAGAGAGCCATGGATATTGCATTCAAAGGATTGATAAATAAAACAGTGGCAGTATATCCTGATGATATAACCATATATTCAAAAGAGAGAAACAATAACTTGGATGACTTAAAGAAGATCTTTGAAAGATGCAAAATATTTGGGATCTCTCTTAACCCAAAGAAGTCAATTTTTTCTTTAAGTGAAGGTAAAATTATAGGTTTTATTGTCTCAAAGAATGGAATTTGTATTGATCCAAATAGGATTAAAACACTTTCAGAAATTACACTACCACATAACAAGAATTCAATGCAATAATTTTTAGGATAGCTAAATTTTTTCAAGTGATTCATTCCAGATTTTCCACATATAGTTCTTCCACTACAAAAGATGATCAAGAAAGATACATTGTTTAAATGGGGAGAAGAAGAAAAGGAATCATTTCAAATTATCAAACAAGCAATTTCCGATGCTCCTTCTCTTTCAAATCCTAATTTTTCCAATGATTTCATTTTATATACTTTTTCCTTAGAGCTATCGTATGCACCGGTCTTAACTCAACCCGATGATAAAAGACTTGAAACCCCAATTTCTTTTTTCAGTTCTAATTTTCAAGGAGCTGAATTGAACTACTCAGGAGCATAAAAACAGGCATTTGCAGTTTATAAAGTGATCAAGAATTTTCGACCTTTTCTTTTGAAAATTCATGTCAAAGTAATAGTTCCTTTCTCATCAGTCAGACAAATACTTATACAGAAGGAACTAGGAGAAAAAAGGGCCAACTGGGTAACAATAATGCAAGAATACGATTTAGAGATAAAACTCGCTAAAATTGTAAGACGTCAAGGATTTTGCAGGTTGATTACAAGAATGAATGACACATCACCAGATGAGGTAACAACTAGTATTGAACATTTTACATAGGTACTCAATGTTAATCCTCAATATCAGTATGTTGATTTAACATTTTATTTAAAGAACGATCATTCTCCAGTTAATTTGGATTTTAAAAAAAAACGAGCATTAAGATTGAAAGCTAATCAGTATCAATTAGTCAATGATGTGTTATTCAGAAAAAATTATGACTCTGTCTTACTCAGATGCTTAGAGAAAACTGAAATACCTAATGTGCTCCAGGAACTTCATGATGGACCAGCAGGTGGACACTTTGGTGGAGACACCACAACATATAAAATTTTACATGAAGGATATTATTGGCCAACATTATTCAAAGATGCACACAGTTATGTCAACAATTGTAAGATTTTTCAAACTGCAACATGAAGACAAAGAAAAGCTTCAATGCCACTTCAACCAGTCAATATGGAACAACCTTTCGAACAATGGGGACTTGACATAATAGGTGAGATCGTTCCTCATTCTTCTAAACAACAAATATATATATTGATTGCTACAGACTATTTTACAAAGTGGGTAGATGCAACACCTCTTAAGATGACCAATTCAGAAACCATTATTGAGTTTATTGATCAACTCATCATTACAAGGTTTGGTGTTCCTAAAGCTCTAGTATATGAAAATTATTTTTATTTTTCTGGTAATGCCATGAATGAATTTTATTTGAAAAGAGGCTTTAAATTAAAATATTCTGCAAATTATTATACTCAAGGAAATGGTCTAGTAGAATCAACAAATAAAAACCTCATAAGGATAATTAAAGGAACTATTGATCAAAACTAGAAAAACTAGCATAAATCCTTAACTTTTGCATTATGTGCAAATAGGATAACTAGAAAAGCTTCAATAGGAACTTCTCATTTTCGATTGGTATATAGAAAAGAGGCAATTTTACCTTTGAATATAGCTATCCCATCAACAACCCTAGTTCAATTCATTAATGAAAAACCTTTCTCTTCATTAGAATTATTAATGTCTGAAATAATTAAAATGGAAAAAGAAAGAGAGAAAGCAAAAATCGTACACAGTCATCATCAACAGTTGATCAAAACTTTGTTTGATTCAAATTCAGTCAAAACTAAGCAGTTTGAGATTGGAGATTTGGTATTGAAATGGGATAAAGTGCATGAGGATAAAGGAAAACATACAAAATTTCAAAAACTCTGGCTTGGCCCTTTTAAAATAATCGAAAAATAGGTCCATAAACTTTCATTTTGCAAGATTTACAAGGGAAGAAGGAAACTCTTCCTGTTAATGGACTTGTCCTTAAAAAAAAATTCTTAAAAGAACAATAGTTATTTTGGATAAATATGTAGATAGGTTTAATTTAAAATAAATTAAGTTTTTGAAATATTATGCAGAAGGTGAAACACTTTATTATTCTTCTTGAACATGGAAATGTTAATCCTTAAAGATATAAAATAAGGAAATAAATCATAAATTGAATTCTCTATTTTTTTGGAAGATTTTAATTTAAATAGCCGATTAGAAAGAATAATTCTTTCGACTTATGTGATTTGAAAAATTATTTTGACATGAATCATGTTCGAAAAGTTACTTTTACAAAGTGGGAAATTTTATTGAAGTATTAGCATCTTTTACTCAAAAGGTCATCCAAAAGCTCATAAGGAGAAAAATGACAACCTCCCCATTAATTTATATATTAGATATATTTTTTCAAAGTGTAATTCAAAAATATAAAAAAACTTTAAAGTTGAGAGATCTCATCATGAGTCGACTCGTCATGTTCATAGGAAACTAATAAACTTGACATTATCAATTGGCTACCAAAACAAGATAATGTCTTATGGCCTAAAACCTTGAGACAAGGGATCTCATCATGAGTCAGCTTGTTCAAATTTATTATAAATAGTGAATGACATTATCACTTCTGGCTTCCAAACTAGGATAATTTTTTTAAAGTGGAAAAAAAGAAGCATATTTCTACAAATAAAATAAGTAATTATATTACCTTTGGAGGTATCTATTATATTATGAATGGGATATTGGTTCATTTTTTGGTTAAATAGTAACCCTGTCGAGGCTATGAATGCCTGTTGGCAGCAGTGGCTCTGCTAGTGACTAATAAGTTTATCAAACAAGCTAAGCTTTGATCAAATTCCTACTTATATTTTCAACTTATTAAGCTTTGATTCATTTAAAGAGAAATTTCATTCACAAAAGAAAGAGGAAAATTTTTCAAGTAAAACCAGGGTATTTAGATTAGAATTTACCTATATCAAAGACATATTTCAATTATTTATAAATTTCCTAGAATATTTCCTTTAACTATTAATATTTATCGGATATTCTTGATTCATCCAATGTGTCACCAATTGTTGTAGTATTACAATAACTCACCATTATCCAAGTAAAATAGATTACAAAGGATAATGGGGACCCTTTAAATTTTTTAGGTTAATATTTATTTTTAGAAATAAAACTTAAAGATAGGATTTTATTAGATTAAGTTTTAAATTTTCTTTTAAAAATAAGAAAAACACCTAAAAAGAACCCTGAAACCTAAAAAGCATAAAATTGGGGAGAAAACATCAACGAAATTGAGAATAGCGAATCACCAAAATACACAATGCCAAAATTCGAGCAACGAAGTTACAAATTGCGAAATGTCGAAATGTGAAGTAGAGAAACCGTCACTTAACATATGCCGACATCACAAACCGTCATCTAACAAGTGCAGATATCGCATTCTATCTTAAATCATCTCAATATCACACTTCGAATTTCAAATATTTCTTTCAAGGGTTATAACTCGCCAACAACCAAAATCGCCGATCAACAGATCCCAATGTGATGACATCTGTCAAAATCACACGAACCCATGCTTGTTAATTAAATGTTAATTCAGGTGTTTTGTGATCTCGAGGCTTGTATTTGATTTGCAATTATTTCAAATATTAATACCAAGGATTTCCCATTATGCATGAGTTAAGTTGACAGGACAATTAATATTTTTCGAAGTGATTTCAATTTATCCTCTCTGGTTTTATTTTTAACAGGATAATTCCAAACACTTAGGCATAAAAGGATGTCAAGGATGATTAAAGAACAAAGGAAATATTCCACCACATCACTGTTAGTCATACAACAAGAGGAAAACAACGAAATGGCTCCCCTAATCTCGGATACTACATGCAACCCAAAAATTGGTTCTTCAAGCTGGGAAATGATCTATCAGTTGTTTGAGAATGAGAAACCACAAGTAATTCTGGACAGAAAAGTTGTGGCTGAAGATAATTTGTCCAATGATTCAGAATCATGGACATACACTGCTAATTATTTTCTTCACAGAATTGTTGCTCGTCCTAAGATGTTTCCATATACTGAATTAGTGAAATGGGTGTTGGATAATGTAGATATCAGAGATAGGAAATTTGTTACTCGAAGCAGAACTATCATTGGCTCTCTCAGGCCATCAGATTTGAAGAATATGTATAAACTGCCAGTACCCCAAAAGAGATATGACGCCCAATTTGTTTAAGAGTTCATGCACGAGAATGACCATCCTGCGACTGTAATTAAAGAATGGAGAAATTATCCTAACCGACATAAGCGTGAAGATAAGGGTATGTATTTAGTCCTCTCTCTTAAAAGCCCACTCTCAAATAGATACAATGATGTGTCATCAGATAACTCCAAGGATCAGGAAGAAATCAGAGAAAACTCATTCACTACAGAGGTTTCCAAAATTATTCTTGAACAAACCCAAATCCAAGGAAATAATGATACAGAGGAAAAACCGGAAGATACATTAGCCTAAGATATGGAAATCATCTTGATGTTTCCAACTACTGAAATAGTCCTAAAAATTTAAGAGATGCCTCCATTGGACATGTTTTATAGTCCAAGACATGAAGATGTCATGACTAGGTCAAAAAAGAAGCGAAATATGGAAGAATCTTTAGAACTTCCTATAGATTCAACACTAATGTGATTCCTTTCGAAAGGAACTCAATCATCTCCAGGGAAAGAGCTTAATAGATTATCTCAATTTGTAGGTGCTTATGAAAATGCAACAATTGATAAGGCAACAGAGGTTGAATCAATGATTATAGAAAAGGATAAGAAAATTGCTCAAATGGAGTAGGTTTTATTTGATGAAAAAAAAAAGGATCGAGCGGGAGCTTCAGTCAAGCATCAATAATCTGCAACAACTGTTTGAAGGTCTCAAACTCAAACTTGAAAACGAGATTAAAGAAAAAGATCAAATAATTCATTAATTACAATATAGGATTGAAAAGATCCAGGAAAAGCCCAAAATCAATGAAGTAAAGAAAGCAGCAATGAAGTTGGTGGCATTACTGGAAACACAACAAGCAATTTTCTATCAGAAATATAATAAAATTCAAGAGAAAGTTAAGACCAGTGATCAATCAGTTACTCATATTTCTAATAAGAGAACTTATTATGAAGAAATTGATGATAAGGTGTCAAAAAAAATATATTGGCAAGACATTGCACATGGCAGAGCGTCCAATCTACCTCATCTTGAATAATCAATTAAAGATATAATATTTGGAGATTGGGATATTAAAATGAAGAGCACTGAATTAGCTATTATCAAAGCTAAGAATTTATCTTCCAACATATCTGAGTATATAAAATATTCTCTTCTACAAGCCAAATTGATTCATGAAGCATCAAAATACACCCTGCCAGATATCGGTTTCCTAAAGTAGTCCTGGAAAGAGACATCAAACAGAAAATTTCTTGACATAGAAATTATGACAAGGTTAAATATGGAGATTTACTGGTACTTATTGATTAAGCCTCATAACCAATTGATAACATTGAGTTGCCTCTCCAATGCAAAAACTCAACTTCTTCTGACACTAAACGATGCAATATTCATGACACATATGAGAATGCAACCAATTCATCCCCCCCAGCTCGAACATATGGTCAAAGCATGCCAGCTGAAAGACTAGCTAGAGATTGAATCTAGGAAACAATCATAGACTGTTACAACTTATGCATTTTATTTTCCTAGTTTATAGTTTTATAGTTTAGAGTAATATTAGAAGAATTCTTTTACAAGTCTTCTATTTTTGTAATATTAATTAGTATTTAAACCTCTTTCATGCATTTAGAAACGGGTCCAAAATTTTGAGAAGACTGCTTTTGGAACTTACACTACTGTTTGAATGAAAGTTATCTAATTGAAAGTCTGAACCTTGAAGCTATCTGTTCAGATCTAAAGCTATGATTCAACAAGTACTATTATCTGTGTATTGATTGTTTTATGTTTCTGAAATTTTGGAAAATTTATTTCTGTCTATTAGTTTCATTCTGATAAGCATTGAAGTGATATATGTTCTTATTAATATATTGATATAATATATTGAACGATATTCTGTTAGATGTGAGACTTCGAGATATTTTATGTTATTAATGTTTTTCATCAACTAAATCGATTAAATTGATTTAGCTTCTTAAATGTGCTTATATTCATTAAGTATGCAATGATCTATATTATTTCATGCTTGCGAAATTCTATGCCTTAATCACATAAATGAATCCAATCCGGGGAAGTAGTTAGATTAGTTTTAATTTGTGTTATAATTAGAATAAATCACCCTGCTAGTGTTGATTTCATTTATTTCTTTATATAAACTCTCTTTATATGGGAAACTAGTCCCTTTATCCCTAGTCAGACCCATAATTTTCAACGGAAAAGGAGTTGTTTTAATCTCTCAACTAGCTGGAATCCCTAATGTTGAGGAAGTCACTTTCTAGCCCTCAACATGCTCTAAATAGTTTGTTGGTTTTCCCAGTTTGGCTTTCTGGTGTAAATCTCTATGTAATATGTGAATTCCATTGTTTTAAATTTCTGGTTATTAAGGAAATTTGTATACATTGAATTACTATATAAGGTTGAAAACTCACATTTAGTATTAGAGTGGTTATTGGCTTCAAGGGTATACCTTTGTGGTTAGGTTTTGGTTTCCTTGGTTCTATGATAAACCTGGTTGCAATGGGAGCTCTACGATGGCAATTCTTCAACTAAAAATGAATGGCAAGCAATTTGAAAATAGTGATTGAAAAATTTAGTGGGAAAAAATTTGATTCGTGGAAGCTCAAGATGGGATATATTTTTGTAGAAAAATATCAATGGGTTGTTGTTAATATAGGTAGTGCACCAATGGGGATGTAAACAGAAAATTGGACAAAGTTAGATCAGAAGGAAAAGAACATAATCTAGTTGTGTCTCTTAGATTTAGCAGTATTGAATATTTTTGGAGAAGCTACAATTAAGGAATTATGGATTAAGTTATGGGATTTTCATCAGTCTATATCCCTAGTAAACAAACATTTCCTATGGAAGAAGCTATAGAACCCGAGGATGAATGATGGAGGCTCAATGAAAAAGAATTTGAATTCCTTCAATAATGTGGTAAGTCAATTATTGTCTACTGATACTAATATTTTTTATTAATATAAGTGTATCAATTTACTAGGTTGTTTACCAGACTTGTGAGATAATTTGGTCGTAGCCATCGATAATAATTCAACTACTTTATGTTTTGATGATGCGGTCTCATCCTTTTGGTGGAGGAGATGAGGTGGAAAAACATGGAAGGTTAAAGTGCAAAAACCTTATTTATAAGAGGATGTCCACATGCTAGAAATAAGAATAACTCTTCAAGTGGGAGATCTAAATCTCTAGGAAGATTTGTATAGAGATGATGGAAATGTGAAAAAAAACCACATTTCGAGAAGAATCTTATATCCAAAATCATTGAGAGAAGAAATGGATTTGATGGTGGTCCCTCCCAAGAAGAAAATATTTCCTTAGAGGAATGAGGAAATGCCACAATGGCTTCTTCAAGGTTCTGATTATTGTCTCAAGTACCTCCTTGCATATGGATCCCATAGATGGTGGTTATGAAAGTATGTTGGCGGTGGCATTTTCCTTGGAGATGACCTAGAAACCAAGATGACAAGACAAGGAAAAGTCAATTTGATGCTAACAATGGAAGGATTAGAAAAATCACTAGTATTATACACATTTGAAGGCTACCTAGAAACTTGATATATGTAAGTAGGATGAGCGATGTTGTTGTAAGTACTATGTTTAAAAAGGAAACTTGTAATATGATTCCAGGAGAAATGTTATTTTTGAGGGGAGTTCAGACCACAGGGACTTCACTAACAAAGAAATAACATACCACATGTGTTCATATTGGGTAATACAAAATGAGGAAAAAATGAAATAATATATTGAGCATATAATAGTGGGTAAAGGGTTTTTATATGTTGTATAACAATATATGTATTATAAGGTATTGTTTATACAATAAATTTTGAAATCAGATCTTGACAGTATGGATTGAATAACAGGATGCATAAGAGACAACTTCAATTGATTCATTTCTGAGTCCATAGTAGAAAGCAACTTCATTTGATAGGTTGGGTTTGTTCGTGCTCTTAGCTGAGTTTCCATGTTGCTTCTGACCTTGTAATTTCTCTCTTCAGTCCGCTGCTAAGCCTTTTTCAATGTATTTACTGGGGAAGGAGTCTCTTCAATTGGAAATGTTGCAAGATCAGTAGAAATAGAAGAGGAATCAATGTATATTAGGTTTCCCAATTGCATTTGGAAACTAGGATGATCTAAGGGCCCTTCTGTCAATTTAACTTGTACATCTCCTTCATATTCTCCCTGAACCTTTGAATCCTTCATCTTCTACAATGTATATAAAAAGAAGAAATATGCATTTTAGAATGCATGTGGGGTCATAAGAGAGGAATCATGTCACTATACTAGGGATATAAACATAAGGGGTATAAAAAATGTTAATGAAAAAATGGATACCTACAATATCTAGTGAAAGTAGGGATTTTTTAAATTGGGAAGGTGTATTGGGTTCATATTTCTAGGGGGTTAAATAAAGTGTTTTTTAGAGGCATTTTCCAATATTTAATCAAACTAACGGTACTATTTAGTATGCCATAAATGCATGTGTTATGTAAGAGGTTCATTGAATGAATCCCTTGTAGTTCAGACTAAAACTATGTAAAATATATTGGGAAGCACTATCAGTGATGGGTGTAATGATTCTAATGGTTTTGAGGGTAGAGATGATGAAGTCAAAAACCTTATTGTGTATGGGGAAAATATGATGACGTGGGATTAAAAACTAGGGAATATTGGAGATAAGGGTCTTTAAGCACTACATGGTAAAGTTATGTTGGAGGTATGTTTGATTGCACTGTAGATATTGATTTTTGTGAACATTGTATTTATGGTAAAAATAATTGGGTAAGATTCTCAATCGGTGATATAAAGGCCAAGGGAATTTTGGATTTAGTACATAGTGATGTGGTTGGACCTGCATATGTTCCATCACTACGATGATTTTATGAGGAATGCATGGATTTATTTCCTCTCTAAGTAATTTGATGTCTTTGGAAAAGTAAAATAATCCAAGGATCTTATAGAGAATTGAACAATGAAGAAATCAAGGTGTTGAGGAAAAATAACAATGAGGAGTATTCAAAGAATTTTATAAGTAGAATGGTATGAAAATGAAAAATACTACACCATACACACCTCAATAGAATGGGGTTGCAATAATGAAGAACACAAAACTCATGGAAAAAACAAGGAGAATTCTTAGTGGTGTTGCATTAGGATATGAATTATGGGAAAAAGTAGTGAGTATTGTGTAATACCTGGTACATTGATCACCCTCATCAACATTGGTTGACAAGGCTCTGCATGAGGCATGGAATGATAAGACACCCTCTCTTAAACATCTCCAAGTCTTTGGCTATGATAATTATGTATACATTCCAAAGGAAAATAGGAGTAAGCTGGAAACAAAGTTGAAAAGTGCATATTTATTACTTATAAAGATGGTTTAAAAGGTTATAATCTTTGGAATCCAAAAACTAGGAAGGTTTTTTACAAATTAGTAAATTGTTGTGGATATTCCATAGGACAATTCAACACAATAGTTCTAATAAAATTATATTTAAAATATGAAACATATACTATGAGGGTTATTTTCCTTAGGATTTTAGATTTATTAAGTTTTTTTTGTCATGCAATAAATGTATAAAATGTGAAAAATAGAGAACAAAAACAAAATACAATCACACACAACCATAATAATACAAGATATGATCTAGGAGGCCCTAACGGGAGAAACCCCAGCTAGAATATGAAGTTGCTATGCTCTCTCTTTCTTACATGGAAAATGATGAAAGTACAAAGGAGTGATACCTATGGCCCATGGGCTACTACAATACACTAAATCTCTCTATTTTCTCCCCTTTATCCACTCTTCATACTCTATTCATCTATGGAACAAAATTCACTCAAATAGAATAGAACCCCTTTTTCTCTAAGTGGTCTGGTTATAACACAACCCAATAACCTATTATTGGTTAAATTTGACTCTTGAAACTCTTAACTAGAGTTACAATATTGACTCTGCTAGAGTCTTCTTCATCATGATCATGTTGCTAGCACATTTTCATGAATAATGGGGGGCAACATTGCATCATATGGAATCATGGTGGTTAAAATATGAAGGTCAACTCTTAGGTAACATAACTTTTTCATAGAGACTCAATTTTGGGTATTTATTGAATTTTTGGGAAATATATCTAAGTGTAGAGTAGGGCTTAGGTGTTCCCCATTTAAGAGGAATTTTTTTACCACCAAAAAATTTTGTTCGATGCTTCAAAATACTTCCAAATGGTTTGAAACCCCAATTTTCTAGATTGGGATACACTGGTAAAAATGGTCCTATGAGCCAATTCCTCCAATTTTTCCATTATGAAAGCATCAAGATGGGTGAAAAATAATATAATGATCTAATGCAGATAATTTATTATCGATATGTTTTCTTTAGAGAGGTCAACGATGTTGTCTAACAGGAAGTTCCACCAATGGAAAAAGAGCCAAAGGTAGTGGAATTCGAGTTATATAATGAATAATTTAACCTAGTAGAGGAACACAATTAAGAATAAGAAAAATCTCATATGTCAATATTGAGGAGATTAGTTTAAGAAATAAGGGAACTAGAAAAATATACTCAACCTAATTTTTTCTCTATTTTTTCCTTGTCTATTATTGATGATGACCACAGGATTGTTAGGGAGGTAGTGAATTTAGAGGAGGGTAAACTATGGAAAAAATACCATGGTCAAGGAAGTGGAAGCCTTAGACAAGAATGAGGCTTGGGATCTAGCTGACTTTCCAGCAGGAAAAAAATGTAGAAATTTGCTGAATAATGATTAATTATCCACCGAGACTATCATGGTCACATACTATTTGAACTTCATACACAACACATAATCTCTTCCACTCAGATCAACTCAGATCATCACACATGCGGAAATAAAATCAAGCGATAACGCATCAAATCATCATACACATTAACACAGTATGTATGGGGAAAGCTTATAGCTGAAAACCCCGCAGCTATTGTGTATATTAATTCCACTTCAAAGCTCAACCGCTCTAGATCTGTGAGAACAAATTATTTCTAGCACAGAGATTGACTGCAAGGGGCATTTACCAGACCTTTCACTTTCCGAAGAAAGATGAATCCGGAGGCTACCTGGCCCGCATGCAGACTCTGTCTACCGAAATAAGTTTGTAATCACTGTGATGATCAATCTCTGCTTCAATAGCTCCGATGCCATGTAGAAATTTGCTGAATAATGATTAATTATCCACCGAGACTATCCTGATCACATACAATTCGAATTTATATGCAACACATAATCTCTTCCACTCAGATCATCACACATGCGGAAAATAAATCAAGCGATAACACATCAAATCATCATACACATTAACATAGTATGTATGGGGAAAGCTTATAGCTGAAAACCCCGCAGCTATTGTGTATATTATAATGGATAAATCAAGTAACAAACTCGGTACAATACTCCTCACAAGTACTCAGTACTTTCTCATGAAGTTACACACAATCTAGCCTGAGTTTTGAGCAGTTCTTTGGTTCAAAACTCACTTATGTAGTGCCTTGCCTCTATTGCGCGATCCAGGCCTGTCTATATAGAGATCCAAGGTTCGAATCTCCTTGGCTTGACAGCGCAATCATCATGGGAAATTCCTCCAAGTGTGGTGCAAATCTCATGCACAACTGATGTCGCCACTGATAGCTAACTCCACCCTTTCATCTACCTCTTTCACTGGTCTCCACTGAGCTGATCATGCACTGTAGTGAACTGATGTGTTCTTGAGTTGAATAATGAGTTACTAATTAATGAATTAAATAATATTTAATTCACTCCACTCATAACTAATTGATTAGCTAGTTAAACTAATCTCAACTAGTTCAACTAAAATAAACAGAACACAACTCCACTATCTGTCTCATTAACTCCTCCAAAATTCTGCCACTAAAGTCCTAACTGAAGTCAACCATGCATGATGCCATCAAACCCTTGGGAACCATGTGATTCCTCTTTCAGATGCATGAGCCACTTCTGTAGCTCGAACTGAAGTGCTCCAAGAGAGTAAACTGAAGTTTATAGTCTAAATATTATTAAGGGTAAATAATATTTGACTTCCCTATTTTTAGGAGAGGCAGTCTAAAAATAGCCTTTGACCTCTTCGACCTAAAAAATAGAGTCCCATCTATTTTTACCAACATGACCAATGCTCCAAGAATCTCAAACTGGAATCCCCGAACCATGCTCCATATGTCTAAAAATAGACATAGTCTAAAAATAGACTTTGCGCCGGAATTTGCCTGCGGGCCCACTTAGTGAAGGCGACTTCATTTCACTAAGCTCCATCATCTTGCTGCATTCTCAACACTCCCTCTCAGCAAGATATGGATTATCTGCAATCCCTATCCTGCCTCTGTGGAATTCGAACTTGCTCCTGGTGAGCGCCTTCGTCGGGATGTCGGCATCCTGATCCTCCGTGGGAACATATGAAAGCATCATGATCCTCCGCTGAACACAATCTCTGATGTGATGGTACCTGATGTCGATATGTTTGGACCTATCATGAAAAACTGGATTAGCCGAGAGCTTGATGCAGCTCTGGTTATCACGGTAGATCACTGTAGGCTCCAAATGCAACCTGAACAAACCTGCGAGGATCTTCCTCATCCAAATAGCCTCACATGCAGCCAAGCTTGCTGCCATGTACTCGGCCTCTGCTGAACTGAGTGCCACGGATCTGCGCTGTTTGTGCGGGAAGCTAAACGTCGATCCAATGCGAAAACCCCTCCGGATGTGCTCTTCCGGTCCGTTGGGCTCCCTACCCAATCTGCATCAGTGAAGCCGAAAAGCTTCGCTCCATCCTCCTGTCTGTACCATAGACCATATCCCGATGTGCCACTAAGATAACGCAATACATGCTTGCCTGCCTTCCAAAAGAGCTTGGTAGGCTTAACCATAGCTTGCGAAAGCTGGTTAACAGCATAACATATATTGGGTCGTGTATTGACCAGATACATAAGCGACCCCACCAACTGTCGATAGACAGTGGCATCCACTACCTCCGCTGAAGTAGCATCCTCCTTCCTCCAACCACCGGGAAGAGGAGTGTCAACAGGCTTGCAGCCTTGCATGTTGAACCTCTCCAGAATCTCCCGAGCATACTTGCCCTGAGAAACAAACAGTCCTCCGTTGCGCTGCCAAATCTCCAATCCCGGGAAATAATGAAGGATGCCCAAGTCCTTCATCTCAAACTCTCGTGCAAGATCCTCCTTGCATGAAAGTATCAACTGCTCATCGCCAGTCAAAATCAGATCATCTACAT